>WBNM01033569.1:15033-26915 GCA_013399055.1 Ramphastos sulfuratus | reverse complement strand
ACTGACCCCTGAGGGAGCCACTTGGCACTTCTGTGGACTGCCTGTGAAGTGCATCCCCTCTTTTTGCAGTCACATATACACAGCCCTAGAAGGAATCTCTGTGACTTGGTTGCCTTCCTGGTGGGCACACAGGTGAAGCAGTGCACTGGGAGAGCTCAGGCAGCCTCTTTGTAGCCCTGCAGCAGCCCAGCTCTTTGTGCTTGCATGATGAATGCCTACAGGTGCAGCCAGAGCCAACTTGCAGCAGCAGGAAAGGAAGAGTTTAGCTCCCCGATGCAGGAACCATGGCAGGCTGCAGCACACAGCACCGCTCCTGCCTGTGCGTGGTGCCAATCAGTGAGGCAGGCACAGGCTTTCGGTCCTCTTTCATATGGTGATGAGGGGCAGTGGAGGTCTCCTCTGTGCTGCTGCTGAGACTAGAAATGACACAAAGAAAAGCTGAATCACGTCTTTGGAAGGAAGGAGACAGGTTTGAAGTAAAAGAACAGATCTGACAAGTACAAATCTGGTAGCTGAGACTTTCACACTGCTTTGGCACCAAAAAAGCAGGGAACTAGGAGGAGAAAGATCAACTACTACATCTCTGCAGTTTACCTGGGGCAGAGGAAATCTCCCTTCTAATTTGACCTAGTTTGCCCAACCTCACTTAGCCAACAGGCAGACAACATCATGTACCAAATTGTACAGCCTCTGCAGGTATCTTTAAAGGTGCTGACTGAATAGTTGTGCCCTCCCTCAACTTGAGACTGCAAATGAACAATTCCTGTTCCTTGCCTCACAAGCAAAGCCTGGCTGGGGCACTTAGTGCCATGGTCTGGTTGATTGGCTCGGGCTGGGTGCTAGGTTGGGCTCAGTGAGCTTGGAGGTCTCTTCCAACCTGCTTGATTCTATGATTCTGGGATTCTGTTACAGGCAAAATGGGGATTTTATTTTCTGTTCTACCTTTGTTCTACAATCTCATTCCTCCATCTGTTAAAAAAGCATCCTAGAACAATATAAATAGAATCATAGAACCATAGAAACATAGAAACATAGAATCATAGAAACATAGGACCATAGAATCATAGAATCATAGAATCACAGAATCATAGAACCATAGAATCATAGATCCACAGAATCATAGAATCACAGAACCATAGAATCATAGAAACATAGAACCATAGAACCACAGAATCATAGAACCACAGAATCAGTCAGGGCTGGAAGGGACCACAGGGACCATCCAGTCCCAACCCCCATGCCATGGGCAGGGACACCCTACCCTAGATCAGGCTGCCCACAGCCTCATCCAGCCTGGCCTTAAACACCTCCAGGCACAGCTTGGCATTGTTCCTTACTGCAAGGAAAGCAGTATGAAGTATGGAAAAAGTGCCTATTTTTCTTCATCAATACAGCTCATATCTACTCATCCTGGGCAATTTCCTTTTCCATGTTTTCTGTAACTGTACTGCTAACACAATAATATTAAAGAACTTTGAAGCACTGATAAGGAAATTTGCTTGGACAGTAGAATAAGTTTGTGACTGGTGTATGAGTAGCCATATTCCAGTCCCACATTTCAGCTCCTATCCCAGCAGTGGTTGCAATTTCATTATACTGTTGTATACTTCTTCCTTTAAACTCTTCCTTAACAACAGTCTCACCAGGTTCTATCAGAACCAATTGGAAAAAATCAGGTAACCAATTAATAGTAATGGGAATTGTTTTTCTATATGGAGAGGGTGAGTCTGGAGAGGGCAGTTACAGGTTAAAAAAGTAATCATTAGTAACATAGAGGGCATAGGAATCCAACCACTTCTTTCTGAAGCTTGGGAAATATTTCTGTTTGAAAGTTCTTCCCCAATGGAAAAAAAAATTGCCATATCTCTTCAGGAATGATAATAGATATTAACTTCCAATATTAAAAATACACATTGCACTTGGGACCTGAATTTGCCTGGCTTCAGGTTCTTTTAACCTTCCCTGTGATCACCTGCAGAGACAAATCTGCCTGAGCTGCTCACCACTTCTAGAGTGGATTTGCATTCCACCAGCGTACACTGAGCCATTTCCCCTGGTCAGTTCTGCAGGTGTTTTCAGCCAGAGAAAAGGAGGATTCAGCTGGGAGCTTTGGCAGGGTGTGTGCCTTGGAGGCTGCCCTGGCCTCTTGTCTGCTTCTGTTCAGGTATCATGAGCCAGTATCCACTGACTCCTCAGCCCTCATGCTCTTGCTTAACGAGCCACAGCCGTATCACTTGGCTAGCACAGCTGTAACCCTATGCTCCTTGTCAATCCCACTCTCTTTCCATGGGTAACTCTACCTGCCTAATCTTAATTACTCACACAGGCTTTCCTTTACACTCTGCTGTGTTTTCATCCAGCCTGCTTTGGACTGAATTTCCCCTTCTCTCCAGCACCTTGCTTCAGTCCCACTGTCTGGGCAAAAGATCTGGTTTTGTTCCACCTCTCTGTCATCTGAATGTGATCTCCTCTCTCTTCTGGGATGTTTTCACAGCTTCCTGATTACACTTTCCTTACCTTGCTAGGACCAGCACCTGTCAGTCCATCCCTTAGTTAAGTAGGTTTATGCTGCCTAACCTCTGCCTGGTTCCTTTCCCTGGCAGAGCTGGGCCATGCCAAAGTAGGAGGTTCTGAAAGCAAGAGCCACAAAAACTTCTTTTCTAATAGACACAGAATCATAGAATCGTAGAATCATAGCATCATAGAATGGTAAGGTTGGAAGGGAACTCAAGGATCATCCAGTTCCAACCCCCTGCCATAGGCAGGGACACCTCCCACTAGCACAGGGCACTCAAGGCCTCCTCCAACCTGGCCTTGAGCACCTCCAGGGAGGTCATGGGGCACAGAATCACCCAAAGTGATCGAAGATCTGTGCTTCTCTGCTCCACAACCTCCCTGGGCAACCTGTGCCAGAATCTTACACTCCAGAGGTCATCTTCAGGCCAAAAGTTTTGGGTATGCCTCTTCATATGAAACTGTTCATCTCTTTCTAAAAATGGAAGTGGTTAAGGTACACAGTTACTGACGTGTATGTGCAAGTGCAGGGTCCTGTACCTGGGTGGGCACAATCCCAAGCATAACTCCAGGCTGGGTGGGGAATGGCTGAGAGCAGCCCTGCGGAAAAGGAACTAGGGCTCCACAACCTCTCTGGAGGTGTTCAGGACCAGGCTGGATCAGACCTTGAGTGACCTGTGCTAGTGGGAGGTGTCCCTGCTATGGCAGGGGGTTGGAACTAGGTGATCTTTGAGGTCTCTTCCAACCTTGCCATTCTATGATTCTCTGTTCTTCAGAGATCCATGAGAGCCACCAGAAGCTTACCAAAGCTATTGGTCACATTTTGTCCTGGGGTACCTGCATCTCACTTGGCTCTCCAGCAAGAGGGAGCAGCTACTTGTGGTAGTTTCAAGCTTGACTTCACGAAGCCTTTTGGGCAAAACAATTCAAATGACTGAGATTCACAAGAAGAGCAGGGTGGGATTCTTTCCTCTAACTTAAATGGCTAAAGCAGATGTCTAGTGTAAGGTAACACTCCAGCATCCATCAGTAATGAGCAGAGAGACACAGCATGCAGTAACTCATCCTGTTTGCCCTGGACACCTACCTGAGGAAGGATCAGGTCACTCTCCAGCAAATTCTGCTCTCAACCCACTGCCACATAAGACTCAAAGTCTACACTATGAAAGGCAATAAAGGAGATGCATCATACTCTGAGAATGTGATAGATTTATATTTCTTCATCATTGAAAGAGAGTTTGTGTAACACTGAGCTACCTCCTTAGGTTGTGGCACTTACTAATAGTTTTAAACCATACGTTCCTGGGGTGGGAGGTGTCCCTGCCTATGGCAGGGGGTTGCAACTGGACAAGCATTGAGGTCTCTTCCAACCTTACCATTCTATGATTCTATTTGCAAATGTTCTTTATCAAGGCACACAGTTTCTCCCACTAAAGGATTCCTCTCTGATAGATGTTCAGCAGCAGAACTGCTGGGACTGTGGAAGTGGCATTTAGCTGGAAGAAATAAAATGTTGAGTATGCAAATGGATCATGGAGGTGCATTTGTTCTGAGCCTTGCAGGGGGCTTCTCTGTGTTCAGTACTGCACAGACTTGGGGGTGACCCAGAATTTGTGCATTTGCTTACATGTGCAAGTTAAGATGCCACAGGAGCCAGCAGTGTGCACTTGCAGCCCAGAGAGCAACCAGAGCCTGGGCTGCAGGAGCAGTGTGGCCAGCAGGGCCAGGGAGGTGATTCTGCCCCTCTGCTCTGCTCTGCTGAGACCCCACCTGGAGTACTGCATCCAGTTCTGGAGCTCCTGGGACAAGAGGGATGTGGAGATGCTGGAGTGTGTCCAGAGCAGGGCCAGGAGGATGCTCAGAGGGCTGGAGCTGCTCTGCTGTGAGGACAGACTGAAAGAGTTGGGGCTGTGCAGGCTGGAGAAGAGGAGGCTCCCAGGTGACCTTCCAGGATCTGAAGGGGGCTACAAAAAAAACTGGAGAGGGACTTTTGAGGCTCTCAGATAGTGCCAGGACTGGGAGGAATGGAGCAAAGCTGGAGGTGAGGAGGAAGTTCTTCAGCATGTAACATATCTTCAAGATTTAGCTGGAAAGATGGATTAGCACTATGATGGATGTAAGAGGAAGGGATTAATACTACAAAAAACAAAAAAAAACCCCTAAATTTAAAAATTAGAACATAAATACATACTAAGGCTGAATCTATTATGCATGCCCAGAAAGCAATGACCAAGTCCAAAACTGCTGTCCTGATAGATCTTATATGTTACTTTTTATAACCCTCTGTAAAAGAGATTTTCATCATTCCAAGGCAAGGAAGTAAAAATTCTTATATTTACTGTGAAGTTTGTGCTACAAACTAACTGAGGTAATAAAGCAGAGCAGTTGATGTTCTCTGGGGCTAATACTATCACCTGTGCAGCAGCCCAGCTGAGGAGAGATTAATTGGTGCATGTGTCCTGTAATAGGTACATTTGTATCACCTATGAAGGAAGAGAGCAAACAAATTTCATAGAATCACAGAATGGGAAGGTTGGAAGGGACCTCAAAGCGCAGCCAGTTCTAACCCCCTGCCATAGGCAGGGACACCTCCCACTAGTACAGGTCACTCAAGGCCTCCTCCAACCTGGCCTTGAACACCTCCAGGGAGGTGGTGGAGCACAGAATCACCCAATGTGATCAAAGATCAAAGATCATATTGGGTCATTCTGGGCCCCACCACCTCCCTGGGCAACCTGTGCCAGTGTCTCACCACCCTCACTGTAAAGAACTTCCTCCTAACATCCACTTTCAATCTCCCCTCTGCCAGTTCAAACCCATTGGAAGAGGGGAGATTAGATGGATTTTCTTCCATCTATCACTCTTCCAGAATCTGGAAAATGAATTGTGAAGCTTAAGGAATCAAAACTCACCTTTCAGCATCAGTCAACATCTAAGCCAGCATCAGTCAACACTGAGCCAGCATCAGTCAACACTGAGCCAGCTGACTGCTCTCGTTTTGTGCAGCTGGATTGCTATGGAAGGCTTCTCCCTTACAAGGGTTGTGTTACTGTCATCCACTTTGGTGCCTTTGACTCCTCTTTTCCAGTTCAAGCTCCATTATGGCATTCTCCTTTCCTGGCTCACCACCAACACACACATTATCCATTCTTTTTCACCAGACATAACTCAGCCTCTGCTGTCAAGCTCCACTGCGAATTCATCCTTTCCTCTTTGATGCCTTCCGAGCTACCCAGCTCCATCCTAATTGAATCCCAATCCCACAGTCCCAGATGACTTTTTACCACTTTTAGCTCATTCTCAACTCTTCCCCTTTTCCTACCTTGAATTTTTAATTTCATCAGAATTTTACTCCTCTTACAAGAAAACATAGGCAACACAAGTCATAGAATCACAGAATGGTAAGGTTGGAAGGGACCTCAAAGCTCAGCCAGTTCCAACACCCTGACATAGGCAGGGACACCTCCCACTAGTACAGGGCACTCAAGGACTCATCCAACCTGGCCTTCAACACATCCAGGGAGGTGGTGGAGCACAGGATCACCCAATGTGATCAAAGATTGGGTGATTCTGTGCTCCACAACCTCCCTGGGCAACCTATGCCAGTGTCACACCACCCTCATGCAAACAACTTCCTCCTAACATCCACTTTCAATCTCTCCTCAGCCACTTCAAACCCATTGCCCCTTGTCCTGCCATTACAATCCCTTCTCAATAGTCCCTCCCCAGCCTTCCTGGAGCTTCCTTCAGACACTGGAAGACTGCTCTAAGGTCTCCTGGAAGCCTTCTCTTCTGCAGGCTGCAGAGCCCCAACTCTCTCAGCCTGTCCTCACAGCACAGCTGCTGCAGCCCTCTCAGCATCTTGGTGGCCTCCTCTGGACCCACTCCAACACTTCCATGTCCTTCCTGTGCTGGAGGCTCCAGAACTGCACACAGGACTCCAGGTGGATCATGCTCTTCTTTCCTCACCTTGATGTGCATCTCCATTGCCTTCCTCCTCTTACAGATTTCACACCTCCTTCTGTCACAGACACTGACATTTCACCTCTACTCTGTCTCCCAAATCCTGTTCACGTGCCCCAGTGACCCTGTTCCATTCCAGTCCCTCACATCCTCTGTTCCCACACACAACCTCTCCCTTACTTTTCTCCTTAACCTCACACTCTGTTTTGACTTTGCCCCCGTGGAAAATACGATTTAGATGCTTCGCTCTTAGAAAGCATCTCCCTTGGCCTTTCTTTCCTCTCCAAGTATAACCTTAACTCCCTTCTCCATTTCATTTTAAATACATCAAATAACTTGTTTACACTGAGAATCAGCCATTCTCCTCCCTCCCCAACCCATACCCTCTCTAACACAGCTTTTTGCCTCCCGCACCCCTGCAGAACCTGTTCAGACACTAAGAACCTCTTTGCGGTCACTCTCGTTCTGATTCTCTTTGACATGTCTATCATCTTCCACATGGCTCGACAGCCTTTTCCTTCCATGGATGCTGCCCTTCTGCAGGGTTATCTTCTACTAGTTCTCCTTTCTTGTCATGTTTTTGGTCACATTCTCTATAAATCCAGCTCAAATTTCTTCCCCATGTCGGAATGGAGTTGTGTGATGGTTCTGCTCTTCTTCCTTTGTGTTTCTGTTACTCGTATAATAAAAACCAGCTGCAGAGGTTTCAAGGTACAACTTCTTTAACCTAGACCTTTGCTCCAGAAGGAAGTCTGCCTTTTGGATTTCTGTTTGCTTGGGAAGCCCTGGTATCTTTGCCAGGCAAAAAGGCCAGGTAAGGCCCTTAATTATCTGCTAACGAATGTGCTCCAATTGCCCCTTTCTGAATCACGAGATCACATTTTCACCTTCCTGTAACTGAAGCATATGATAGAAATATCTTTATTTCTTAATGCATATAGAGTAGATCCTATCCAGACTGTGCATATGATAGAAATATCTTTATTTCTTAATGGCATATAGAGTAGATCCTATCCAGGCTGTGCATATGATAGAAATATCTTTATTTCTTAATGCATATAGAGTAGATCCTATCCAGGCTGTGCCTATTATAGAAATATCTTTATTTCTTAATGGCATATAGAGTAGATCCTATCCAGGCTGTGTCTAAGACTTAAAACATTTTCAAGATGAACTTGTCTGTGTTCTCACTCAGTCATTCCCTTCACACAAAGACCCAGAGCAAGTCCTTCATCACTGCCTAGCTTACTGTTTTCTCCACAACTAACCACTGACTGCTGTGTTTCTCTTGGAATGATGTCGCAAAGATCATCTCCCAGTGTGGTATTTTATTTCCTTTTCTGCTAGCCTCATTCCTAGCATGCTGCAGTGTTCACCTGGAGACCAGTGCCAAGTGGTGTCCCTCAGGGGTCAGTGCTGGCACCAGTGCTGTTGGACATCTTTGTCAGTGCCATGGACAGAGGAATCAGTGCAGCCTCAGCATCAAGCTGTGTGGCACAGTCGACTTCCTAGAGGATAGGAATCCATCCAGAGGGACCTGCACAGGCTGCAGAGCTGTGCCCAGGCCAAGCTCATGACATTCAACAAGGCCAAGTGCAAGGTCCTGCACCTGGGTAGGCACAATCCCAAGCACAACTGCAGGCTGGGTGGGGAATGGCTGAGAGCAGCCCTGAGGAACAGGCCCTGGGGGTCTGGGGTGATGANCCCTCCCTGGAGGTGTTCAAGGCCAGGTTGGAGGAGGCCTTGAGTGACCTGTGCTAGTGGGAGGTGTCCCTGCCTATGGCAGGGGGTTGGAACTGGATGATCCTTGAGGTCCCTTCCAACCTTACCATTCTATGATTCTGTGATTCTTTATCTTGCTGTTGCTAATAAAAAAAACCAAAACCCTAAGCTGGCAGGTGTAGCATAATCATCTCTCAGCATCCCTCCAGCTATGTCCACCTACCTGTGAGCACAGTGTGGCTTGGCCTGCTCTGCAGGGCAGGGACCAGCTCTCTGCTCTGTTTGCACATGGCTCAGTCCGGCGATGTCCTGGTTCGCGACTCCTGGCTGGACAAGTAAATAACAATGATAATATTCTGCACTCTCCCTTCTGCAGAGCTCTCCCACTGAGCTGAGGGCCTAAATGAAACCCGAGATGATTAATAATGCATCCTTTTACTGACTCTTACACGTTATTATTCTTGTCACCTGTCAAGATCCACTTTGAGGGAAATCTGTTGTTTTCTGATGAAAAGGGGAGAGGAAAAAGAGGCAATTTCTTTTGCCCATTTCTCCAGGAAAAAAAAATAAAATTAAATTAAATTAAAAATAGATGAATCACAGTGACAATCATGAAAGAATTCCTGCCCCCCTCCTCCTGGAAGGTAGTCCCAGAAGGTGGCAGAGTTTTGAGGGGCTGTCAGAAGGATGCTCGGACGTTATGTTAAGAACACAACTTTCAGCCCTGTCGCTGTACCAATTAGTGTTTGTTAGTGTGTGGGCATTAGCCCACTGAAAATTAGACCAAAAGATCACGAACCCATTCCATGCAGGCCACTGAGCCATAAGCAGATGATAATGAATTTTGGTTTCTACCAAACTGGGCCAGATTTGAAACGATGACCTAGAGGTGAGGAACTCTACATCTCATTACCATTCCCCTGAGCAAACCAGCTCTCAAAATCACAGGATGAAAAGAAGGAGGGAAGATCCAAGCCTTCCTGGTGTGAGTTAAAGGTCTAGATGAACTTTGAATTTCAAAATATTTTCCCAACCCTTCACTTAATTCAACTTAGGTTGACATTAAATGCCTCTATTTTGTATGACTGAGGATTTCAGCAGTTGATATAAAGAGATATAAACCCATATAATAAAATCATGGATGCATATTTACTTCCTCCTGCTCCCATTCACCCATCCCCCTTCCACTTTCCTTTGTCACAACAAGCTCAATGAGGGAGATGGGATTAAGTATGATTGCCTACTCCTCTGCCTAGCTGACAGCTCACCTACAGTGCTTTCACAAATAAATGTTATGGCTGGTTTTGTGAGAGCTTCAACCATGTGTTTGACCCCTTAACATTTTCTTTGTTTTCGTTGGGGTTTTACTTTAATGCTTTAAAGGTTTTGCAGCTGAAGGAAATTGGCGTTGTGGCGAGCTACGCAAACGGACCTATTTGCACGTGGATGCTTGTAAGGTCCTGAGCCTGATCTTTTCTAGCACCGGGCTGGTGGAAAAGTTGTGGATAGATTGTGATGAACAAAATGCATAGTTCAGCCTTCACTAAAGTGAAAAAAAAAAAAAGACTGCAAGCTGGCACCATAGAAATGACAAGAACAAGCATCAGGCAATCAAATGACAAGAACAAGCATCACGCAATCAAATTCGCTCTCACTAAACTTTAGATTTTTTTTTTTTGCTGTAATTTTTCCTATAAAAATCTTTTTTTCCCTTGACCATTAATACTGATAATTATATCTGTATTTCTTAAGAATATTATGAGTTGCCATTTCTGCATAGTAGCAGATTGAATTTATTCACCTTACGGATATATTATTATCACAGATAATAACTGCGCCACGATAATTATCATTAATTATTCATTTGGATTAAGAGGCAAATAGGCTTGCATTCAAGGGTCTTCCAGAGCAGTGTTCATTGTTCCTGGGCCCTGTGTGCCAGTGTGACTAATTCATACTCCTTTCAGTGCCACTGTTGACATCTGACCGGTCCCATATGTATTTATTTCAAAATATTATAAAAGGAGCAAGTGCATCATTTCGGGACATAACCGCTAAAACAGACTGATGGTTCTTTCCCTCTGAGGGAGTGAGAAGATGCAGTTTTCTATTAGAAGATATGCTCAGAGAGCACCATTTCAATAGATCTGTATGTATGCCTTATCTCTGCATTCCTGTGTCACCCTATTTAAGCTCCTATAAGCCAATATATTTCCATAATAGCTTTTAGCAGAAGCAGCAATGTGCGAAGCTGTGCGATTTGTCGTTCGCCCAACGCAGTGTTTAGTCAGACTGATTTTAATCTATTCTGAAGCTGAACTAGGTTTAATGTGCAAGGATCTTAGAGCTAGGTTAGAAAAATCTGAGGGGAGGGGAAGAATTAGAAAGAAGGGGGTATGGCTGATGAAAACGGGACAATAAATAATATAAATGCTAATTCCTTTATGTGGCTTTCGCCCAATACTTATTAGCAAGCCTCTCTCTCACTCCCTCTCTCTCTCTCTGTCTAATCTTTGCTTCATGCCTAAAAAAATGTCTTGAAGGTAGTAACACGATCATCTGAGGACCAACATGACAGCTCCAATATGCACAGAGTGATAAATGTCAGTCTGGCTTTTATAGCTCTGAGGCTGCACTTCTACATGCCCTCTGTGACTTACCATCTTTGCCTCCACAGATGATTCCTTTGTATTGTTAATATGTCAGCACAGGTCCGATGCTATTTGATATGAATTGCTCTGTAATAGTTTGGAACCCTCTTTCCCTGGCTTCAGTTTCAGTTTGTTCCACTGTTTCCAGGTTTAATTTTAAGGTCACATCCCTAATACTGTGAAACAAAAGCATTTGATTCCACGTGAAGCAGTAGGCGCTTTGTCGGGCGTAAACACAGGACAAGGAGAGAATTAAAAATTCAGAGGCACTGAAGGGAAATTGTGGTGTCAACACTGCTAAAATATATTATGGGAATGTCAGTTAAATTGCAAATCTCAATGAGATAAAAAGCAGCAATCAGGAAAGGTTGGTTCTCCTAGTAATAATCATAATACTTCTCTGCACTTGCACTCATCTCCACTATATTGCTGTCAGAGACATGTATGTGGGATGCAGAAGTACCCAAGTACTTGGGCTAAAATTGATGACAGGGCACAACAGAAAGAACATATTTGCAGTTGTGGCCTTCAAAATGTGCACCAAGAAATCAGCACCTAGAAAGAAAGAGAGAAAGCAGCAGAGTTTCACAGCCTGCCTCAACCCAGTGCTGGGCTGCAGCAAGAGCAGTGTGGGCAGCAGGGCAAGGGAGGGGATTCTGCCCCTTGGCTCTGCTCTCCTCACACCCCAGCTGCAGTCCTGTGTGCAGTTCTGGAGCCCCCAGCACAGGAAGGACATGGAAGTGTTGGAGCCAGTCCAGAGGAGGCCACCAAGATGCTGAGAGGGCTGCAGCAGCTGTGCTGTGAGGACAGGCTGAGAGAGTTGGGGCTCTGCAGCCTGCAGAAGAGAAGGCTTCCAGGAGACCTTAGAGTAGCCTTGCAGGATCTGAAGGGGGCTCCAGGAAGGCTGGGGAGGGACTATTGAGAAGGTCTTGCAATGGCAGGACAAGGGGCAATGGGTTTGAAGTGTGAGAGGGGAGATTGCAAGTGGATGTTAGGAGGAAGTTGTTTGAAGTGAGGGTGGTGAGACACTGG
>WBNM01033568.1:6676-23605 GCA_013399055.1 Ramphastos sulfuratus | reverse complement strand
TAACTACTGACCAGTGCTGGAGGAACAGGAGGAACATTCTGTGCATGGGTGAACACCTCAAGGCCTAGAGTCTTGGTGAAGACTGCACAAAAGGACACCTGCCCCTTCCTCAGGCATTTAAAGACAATCACCATCTCTTTCAGCAGACTGAGCTTACATTAGGCCTTCCTGGTAGATAAACTGTGCTGGTTTGAGGCTAATTGGAATATTTTAATGAATATAGAGTGGAGGTGGGGGGTAACTCCCAAACCATCACATAAACTGATCCTAATTTCCCTTCCTTGAAGCCTCAGTCTGGCAAATTGTATTGTTCAGCTGCATGAGACCACCTCTGAGCCATGGTTTCACTGCTGGCTTCAGAGGACCTGAAGCCTATCAATAAGAAAAGACTCACATGGGATCTAACTTGTGAAAACGACCAAGTTGTCCCTGCTCTGGAATACAAGTGGGCTCTCATTCTCTGCTGGTGACATTTTCAATGAAGGCAGGGTTGGGTTTGGGTTATTTTTTAGCCTATTTTCAGAATTTAAAGTTCTAGGCTTACTCAGTTCAAACCATTTGTCAGATGAGCTGCTCGGCTCTGGATGGCTTCAAACACAGATAGCTCTGATCCCTTGGGATCTTCAGTCATAAGAGCATTTAAGAGAAGCCCTCAATGGTCCCCCCAGAGCAAAGGGCAAGGCCTCAGCATCAGCAGCAAGATGCTGTTATAGTCTCACCTGGGATTCTCTGGAGGAATGAAGGGATGCAGCAGGCATCTTACATAGCAAGTCACAAACCAGTTTCGGGGATCTAAGAAAGGAGTGATGGAAAATGATCCCTGCAAGCTACAAGTCCTTACCTGATATCATTTAAGGAAGCTTTTTTTTATTATAGTACTCTTTCCAACTCCTACTTTACTGCTGTTCAAGGAGGAGAAAACAGAGAGGTACAAGATGAGAGGCTACTGAAGCCAAAAGGAGAGGGAAGAGCACACATGCTGCGAAGCAGAGACTGCTCTGTCAGGATAGGTCTCTGTCACACCAACAGGTCACAGTGACTCCAGAGCTGCTGGGTTGGATATCACCCTTCCAATCTCACAAAGAAAGATGACTCTGGTACCTGGCCCACAGATGAAAGGTTCCTTTTAGGTTTCTGGCCCTCAGACTACACGTAATACGAGTCAGAAGCCTAATGACTTTCATGTCTCAACCTGTTAGGTGCTGCAGCCTGCAACCTATGCCTTGACTCATCCCTGGAGCAGTGCTCTTTCAGGCAAGATAATCAAGACCTGATTTTTCAGAGACAGAAAGCTTCAGGAGGCTTCAGCTCACCCCATGATGCCTGTGAGACCCTGCCTTGGTTTTGATCTCATTCACACACGTTGCATCAGTAGAAAAGAAAACAAAGAATCACAGAATCATAGAATGGTAAGGTTGGAAGGGACCTCAAAGATCATCCAGTTCCAACCCCCTGCCATAGGCAGGGACACCTCCCACTAGCACAGGTCACTCAAGGCCTTGTCCAACCTGGCCTTGAACACCTCCAGGGAGGGAGCAGCCACAACTTCCCTGGGCAACCTGTGCCAGTGACTCACCAGGTGGTTTGGGCTGCAAGGGACCTCCAAAGGTCATCCAGTCCAACCCCCTCTGCAGTCTCAATCAGATCAGGTTGCTCAGAGTCCTGTCAAGCCTCACCTTGAATACCTCCAGGGATGGAGCCCCAACCACCTCCCAGGACAACCTGTTCTAGTGTTCCACTACCCTCACGGTAAAGAACCTGTTCCTAACATCCAACTAAATCTGCTCTGCTCTAGTTCAAAGCCAGAAACATGGAGTAACACTGACCAATAACACTAACAAAGTCAGACTGTGGACACAGACTCACTGGGTCAAGCTCTGAGCAATAATTTATATTAAGGTCCAGATATTAGTGGAGAATTTGTACTCAGCACTCACCAGACAATCACAGAATAAATCACAGGATGCATGGTAGGGGTTGGGAGGAACCTCCAAAGATCATCAAGTCCAACCCCCTGTCAAAGCAGGATTGCCTAGGGCAGGTCATACAGGAACACATCCAGATGGGGCTCAAAAGTCTTCAGAAGGAGATCTCTCTGGGCAGCCTGCTCCAGTGCTCCAGCACCCACACAGCAAAGAAGTTTTCCCTCTCATATATACACACACACAAACCTCAGTGGAAAAGAAAAAGTTACGGTGAGATCTGACAGACAAAACCCAGACTACTCCATCATGATTGCTTCCTGCCACTGTCTTGACATCCAAAGGAGTTCAATAATTGCTCTTTTTGAAGCTGCTAATGTTGAGGGGGGAGGAAAAAAATCAAATAGTAAAATCTCAAGTTCTGTAAGGAGCTGGGAATTCCAGATTCTAATAGCTACGCTGGAAATATTCACTCATCAAGGGGTTCAAAAGACATTTCCTGTCAAAACTGAAACACAAACGCATGTCAGAACAACTTGAAACAGAATGGCTGCAGCTCGAGAGTTTGGGTTTTCTTCAAATTATGTCTGAAGAGCTTTACAATGTTTAATTTGTTAAACTGACTTTGATACTACAGGCAGAGCTTCCACTTTCAAGTGCTACGCCGGTTCAATCGAACGCAGAATACATTCAGCTTGAATTTCAGAGCCATACAGACCATACACACTTAGGGAAGACATTTCAAGTGTTTCCTCACTTAAAAAAAAAAAAAATAGCAATATGCTGCCCCAGTGAACTTGACATGGAAGCAGAGGCTGCATCTATTAACAGCCAAAGCCTCACACACCAGCTGCAGACACCATCGCTGCTCCCACTACTGAGAAAACACAAAGTAAGCACAACTCCAACAGCTCAACACAAGCAGGTCCTAAAATGAGCTCCCCAAAACAACAGACTGGGTTTCTGAAGAACAGCTCGAGTGTTTTCCAGACACTGTCTCAATCTCTCCTGGCAGGCCTGTACTTTGGCATGACTTATGTTCAGATGGAACTTCTTGTGTTCCAGTTTGTGCCCATTTCTGCCTGGCTTCTACTTCCCTCTGCCTGGCTTGCCTTGAGGAAGCTGTCATCAGAAAGGCCATGTGCCCAGCAACTTCTCTTTACTGTTCCTTTATTTACTGTTCTCTTCCTGCAGCCTTGTCAGCTCTTGGTGTCACAGGCACCACTCCAGTCCCACCTAAGGTTGTGTAGGCAGCACCACAGAGGCAGCAGTGCCAGTGGAACCCATGGCTTACAACACTGCTGCATCCCACCCAACTGCGCCTCGTACCCTTTGGAAAGGAAAGGCAGAGCTGTGGGATCAAGAAAGTCAAAACCTTCCTCCACATGGAAAGGGCATGAAAGCTACACCATCCTCCTGCCAGAGCAGGGTCAGGTGCTGAAGGGCAAGGCATAGACTAACACTGCTGACTGATAACCAACTCTTGGGACCCCAGTGTCCCTGCCCTGTTATCTGCTGTCACCAACACATAATATCCACACCTGCTGTGTTCAATGCACTCTTGTGGAACACGCTGGTCTCTGAAAGCTTCACTCTTAGTTCACAGATTCAGAGAATGGGTTGAATTGGAAAGGACCTCAAGGATCATCCAGTTTCAACCCCTCTGCCATGCCTAGGGACACCTTCCACCNCCTCAGATGACACCTCTGAGATCATACCTTGAGAGTCCAGGAGAGCAGCTACTGCTCCAAAAGAAACAAACCAAATACCCCAACACCCCCACCTTTGGACTGTATCACTACAGGTTTTGAATGTAATAAACCACAGAACGAGTGGCCTGGCAGAAAACCAGAATTCTAGGTGGTGGGAAGTTAAGTGCTCTTCACTCCCAACTTCATTTTAGCACATCCACGTGGGATTTGCAGAAGTGCCATTTGTCTGGGGTACAGCAGAGCAGAGAAAGGAAAGTCTCTAACCTCCTGCAAGCAAAGAAACCTCATCTACTTCTGAAACAAAAGGCACTAAACTGACCATTCTAAAATGACCTCCAAGCATGAAATGGAAGAAAAGGAGTTGCCCAAGGCATGCAGAAGAAGCTTTTGAAAGTTACCTGGAATCAGGGTATTTGGTAAGCGTGGCCAAGCTGCTGGTGTACATGTGCCCACCCACATCAATGTGAACGGGTGCGTTGGATTTTGTGAGCTGTGCTGGAGTGGGGATGCCTTGATTGTTCAATGGAGATGCAGGGGATCTAGTGATCAGAGGTCTTGACATATTGGGCCGACTGTCCTGTGAAGAGATAGACCTGAGTTAATGATCTCCTTCAGAAACCTCACGGCAACCCGCAGCCTCGAGCCGCCGGCGCTGCCTCGTCGTCCCGGCTTATGATTTTTATCTTGGCAGAGCACAGGCAAATATTTGGCAGTTTTTAAAATCAATCCAGCTCCCAGAGTGTCTTGGCTGGCTGTGTTTGAAGTAGGCACCGTGGGGCAGAACACTGGGAAAAGCCTCGCGAAGCAGAAAGCACCTTCAGTGGAATGAGTCCCTCGTGAGCTGGGACAGAGAACCCACACAACAACAACCACCAAAACAAAAGCTCATTCCTCTACTTGAGACCAGATAAAGGCTCTCTACTTAAGACCAGATAAAGGCTCTCTACTTAAGACCAGGTAAAGGTTCTGACAGGAAAAAGCTGCAGACAGAAAGACCAAGAAACAATTACTGTTTCCCTTAATTAATACGACCCCAAGTAGACCTCCTGACCCTTTCCCAAGCTGCTGTATGGTCAGAACAGAAATACAAACCCTCAACTCCTCCATCCTGCGCACTCTTCTCCGGAATTCCCAATTCACATAGCACGGGAACGGAAGCAGAAGCACCTGGACTAGTCAACTGCTCATGGACTGCAGACCACTGGACCTCGACAGCCTTTGAGAAAGACATTTTCCATTTAAAAGTTCTACGTCTGGCGAGGTGTGCCCAGGGAGCCCCGCGGAGCCCTTGCAGGTCCCACAGCCGCAGCCGATGCTCTGCTGCCGGAGCCAACTTTTAGTCACAAAGGCAGAGATGGAAACGCCAGCGAAGAGCAGAGGCAGGCTGTGTGCGGCGGGTGGGGCAGGGCAGGGCAGGGCAGGGCGAGCTGCTGGAGCCAGTAAGGCAGGCTGCTTTCAAAGCTGGGGATTAAAATAGACCCAAGCGCTTGAGAGCGGTTTGGAGACAACTCCGCTTTCCAAGCGGAGCAACGCTCCGCGCGGCTGGGATCTTCCCGGGGATGCCCTGAGAACTAAAAGCCTTTGCAAATGACTTAAGGTTTACATTTAAAAGGTAAGCAAAGCAGCGAGAAGTCAGATACACTTCATCACAAAACTCTCTTTGTTCTCTCCACACGTTTTGGGTTGGTTTTTTTTTTTCTTTTTTTTTTTTCTTTCCAGTCAGCTGCAAAAGGTGAAGTGTTCCTTGCAAATATCACAGGATGGTAGGGGTTGGAAGGGATCTTCAAAGATCATCCAGACCGACCAACCCCCCCAGAGCAGGATCACCTAGAGTAGATCACACAGGAAGGCATCCAGGCGGGTTTTGAATATCTGCAAAGAAGGAGGCTCCACAACCTCTCTCTCTGGGCAGCCAACCTGGCAGGAGCAGAGTATGACCGCAGGGGCATGTGGACTAGCAAAGTCCACCCCCAAACACCATTTCTCCATTTTCCATGGCTGTTAAACCATAAAAAGGCAACAGAGGCCAGGTAAATGTCTAAGTGAAATGATTTACAGACCAAGGTTGCACAATAAATCCAAGCAACACTTAAGGAAAGGCATCTACAAACCACAAGGTACTTAGCTCATTTTCTTTCGTACGCAAAAGCCATCCTAAGCCCAAACGCTGACAAAAACGAAAGGCATGGGCTAAAAACACTGAGTTCAGATGTTGTGGAGGGGCAGGGTTGGATTTCTCCTGCTTCTTTCTAGGCAGAAGTTAATATAAATCTGCAGAAATACCATCCTGGCAATTGCTTGGGGAGCTGCCTGCAGCGCACTGGAGACAAGTCCAGGCAAACTGAGGTACACATGCTATGCAAAACTAAAGTCTGCTGTAAATGCTCTGTGGTACAACCACCACCCAAGATGCTACTGATCTGGAGGGTGATATTTAGTAAAATAATGAAGAAAGAAAAAGGAAAAACAAAACAACTTTAAAAACACCTGGAAAGGTGAAAACAAGAAGGCGAGGAATGATACAAACTGGGGAGGGGAGAAAAAAATAATGGAAGCAGTGGCTATGAGGAACACATTTCAGTGCTTGAAAGCAGACAAGCAGCTTGAAAAAAAAAGAAATCATCAACAAAAGGTTGAAACTGAAGTGAAAAAAAATAAATTCTGTAACTTCTCTGAGGAAGACACCAGCACCTTCCTCAGCAGGCTTCTCTCTGGCAGAATAGCCCAGCTCTTGTTGCAATTGAGCAGACTGCAGCAGCACTGAGCCTGTAATAGTTTTTCAATTGGACACATTCTCCTCTACACCCTGCCTGGGGCTGCCAGGCAGAAAATGAACAGATTTGCAGGGTTAATATTGTAGTTAGGGCTGGGACCTCATTCAGCACAGCAGCACTGCCTGCCTCAAACACTAGAAGAATGTGTAGTATAAACATCACTGCCAGGGTGGGAGAAAGGTAAAGGAAAAAAAAAAAAAAAAAAGAAAAAGAAAAAGAAAAAGAAAAAAAACAAAACCCAAGACCCTTAAAACGAACCATAAGAAAAAGGAACCAGTTTCCAAATCCAACTTCTGACCCAGCTGCCCTTTACACAGTTTACCTCTTGAAACAGCCAAGCAATAGAAAAGGCTTTCCAATAAAACCTTTTGCTACCTTATTTCGCCCTCTTTCAACATTCCTCCTTCAAGTTACCTGCATTTACTGTGCCTCCAGAAACAACACATCTGCTGGGTGCTTAGATATTAAATATAATGATGTCAGCCTTGCTCCAGCCTCAGCACATTTCCCTGGGTAAAGCCAGTTCACTATTGCTTTGCAGACCACTTTGAAATGAAGCATCTCTCTTCCTGCTGCTGTTGCCCCAGATAAATTAAAGCAGGAGTGGGATGCAGAGAGCTGGGCTTAAGGAAATCCCAGTTTCTTTGATGTAGTGCAAGCCACTAGTGGAACCACAGCACAGATGATCACCATCATTGAATTGTTTGGGTTAGAAAAGACCTTTCAGATCTTTGGAGTCCAACCTTTATCCCACTCTAGCAATGGGTATGGCATGAGGAGCGCTCTGGCATTTAGCACATCAGAGTTGAATCACTGCATTAATTAATGCATTGTATGGAAGGGTAAGAGAGGGGCAAATAAGTCTCTCTGAAGAGAAGCTTGTGTTGGATTACTGCAGAGGTGGAAGTGAAGGAGCTTAGGTATAAAGTGGTTAGAATAAGGCAGTGCTGGTAAAGCAAGCTGCTACCACCTAAAGTGATTAAAGAATATTAATTCCTTAGAAACAATGACAGAAGGAGAGCAGGAAATCATGGAAGGAGAGAAGGGAATCATGGAAGGAGAAAAGGGAATCACAGGAAAGAAGGGAACCACGGAAGGAGAGAAGGGAATCACAGAAGGAGAAAATAGATCCATGGAAGGAGAGCAGGGAATCATGGAAGGAGAGAAGGGAACCTGGAAGGAGAGAAGGAAATCACAGAAGAAGAGAAGGGAATCATGGAAGGAGAGAAGGGAACCATGGAAGGAGAGAAGGGAATTACAGAAGGAGAGAAGGGAACCATGGAAGGAGAGAAGGGAACCATGGAAGGAGAGAAGGGAATTACAGAAGGAGAGAAGGGAATTACAGAAGGAGAGAAGGAATCACAGAAGAAGAAAACAGATCCACAGGAGAGAAGGGAATCATGGAAGGAGAGAAGGGAACCATGGAAGGAGAGAAGGGAATTACAGAAGGAGAGAAGGAATCACAGAAGAAGAAAACAGATCCACAGGAGAGAAGGGAATCACAGAAGGAGAGAAGGGAACCATGGAAGGAGAGAAGGGAATTACAGAAGGAGAGAAGGAATCACAGAAGAAGAAAACAGATCCACAGGAGAGAAGGGAATCACAGAAGGAGAGAAGGGAACCATGGAAGGAGAGAAGGGAATTACAGAAGGAGAGAAGGAATCACAGAAGAAGAAAACAGATCCACAGGAGAGAAGGGAATCACAGAAGGAGAGAAGGGAACCATGGAAGGAGAGAAGGGAATTACAGAAGGAGAGAAGGAATCACAGAAGAAGAAAACAGATCCACAGAAGGAGATAAGGGAATCACAGAAGGAGAGAAGGGAATCATGGAAGGAGAGAAGGGAACCATGGAAGGAGAGAAGGGAATCACAGAAGGAGAGAAGGGATCACAGAAGAAGAAAACAGATCCACAGAAGGAGATAAGGGAATCACAGAAGGAGAGAAGGGAATCATGGAAGGAGAGAAGGGAACCATGGAAGGAGAGAAGGGAATCACAGAAGGAGAGAAGGGAATCATGGAAGGAGAGAAGGGAATTGCAGAAGGAGAGAAGGAATCACAGAAGAAGAAAACAGATCCACAGAAGGAGAGAAGGGAATGACAGAAGGAGAAAATAGATCCATGGAAGGAGAGCAGGGAATCATGGAAGGACAGAAGGGAATCTGGAAAGAGAAAAGGGAATCACAAGAGAGAAGGGAACCACGGAAGGAGAGAAGGGAATCACAGAAGAAGAAAACAGATCCACAGAAGGAGAGAAGGGAATCATGAAAGGACAGAAGGGAATCACAGAAGGAGAGAAGGGAATCACAGAAGAAGAAAACAGATCCACGGAAGGAGAGAAGGGAATCATGGAAGGACAGAATGGAATCACAGAAGGAGAGAAGTGAATCACAGAAAAACAGAATGGAATCATGAGAGGAGAGAAGAGAATCACAGGAGGAGAGAAGGGAATCACAGGACAGAATGGAATCACGTAGAGAAGGGAATCACAAGAGAAGGGAATCACAGGACAGAACAGAATCACGAGAGGAGAGAAGGGAACCACACAAGGAGAGAAGGGAATCACAGAGAGGATCCAGCAGGCTACAGAGAAGAGCTGATGACAAAAACCTCTTCAGAAGCCTTTCTTGGTGTGTGTGGTGCCAAGCAGGTGAGACCTGCACCACGGAAGGGTTTATAGCACCAAGGTTTACAGCTCAGCCATGCCTGTTCCCACACAGGGGACAACAGAGGTTGTCATCTGCCTCAGGAAGCTCCCCAGCTTTATTCATGAGTGGGACACAAAGCACAGGCTGGATGAGCAGCAACCTTCTGATCTATCAACAGCTCATTTTTCACTTGCTGCCTTTCATTCTCAAATATTTTAATATTTAACCTATAAAAAAAAAAAAATAAGGACAGGAAATCCCAGGGTTTATGCCACAGTTCTTGTGGACCAAAAGACATCCAATACCCTGCCATACATTTTTTCATTATTAGTTCTCAAAGATATTTTGTTTCCCAATGAGTTTAAAACAAAAAATGGCTCCAGAATGAATTTGTTACTGGAACTATGACTCAAAGTGCTCAAATCTGTGCAGGTCAAAGGCATTTAGGTCACAAAAAATGTCTCAGTTTTGGTCCAGCATGCAAAACCATTACTTTGTCAGAGCAGTTTGGGGCTCCTTCACTTTCTTACTGCATGTGAAGGATTCTTTCAACCACAAGCAGTTGCTAGGCCAAGTCTTCTGAGTGTCTCTGAACCTGCTTCTCATTCCCCATTCTAGGCTCCTTAAGCTCCACAGAAGCCAACACAGCCCTGCCTGGAGTTCTGCTCCCTGGGATTTACAAAAATCCTCACGTTTCAGAATTCATTCTACAAAAGGGGGGTCCAGGATCATGGGGGAGAGCTTTCAGATTACTACTTCTCCCTGTCTTTTTCTTCTACATCACCTTCTCCCCAACTCCACTCGGGAAGGTTGCTTCCACTCCAGGCTGAAGAACCACAGTAGCTGTAGGGCTGATGTGGCCCCACGCAACTGCCAAAGCAAAGCAACACAGGACCCATGGCACTCTTGTGGAAGCAAGTGGAAGAAGCAAGAGCCACCTGAAGAGCAAGAGCCATCTGAAGAGTAAGAGCTGTTAGTGTGCTGCTAAGCGTACAAAAATCAAAGAGACAGGAGGCTTCCTCCTCCTCTCAAAATGGACCTTAGACTCACCTTAGACTGCTGTGATTAGCAGTGGCTTCAGAAGTGTTATTTACACTCTGTGGTCAACTAAAGTCATTCCAGCTCCCTTCTTAAGCCAGCAACCCTTGACAAAGCCCAGGCCACTAGGAGACAACCTGAGCTCACTCACAGAGGGACCAACGTTCAAGTACAAACCACCCACTTGACTCACTGGACTGTGGGGATCATTTCAGGTGGCAGGTCAGGACACTGCTGGCCTCTGCCCTGGGAGCCAGTTCAGCTCAAGCAGCAATATGGACACATAGCCTTGTATCAAATTCTCAAATTATCAGATGTTCCTTGTCCAAGAAACATTTACTGCTGATATATGTAAAGCTACACATTTCAAACTCTCTTGGATTACAGCATCACAGAATGGTAGGGGTTGGAAGGGAGCTCTGGAGATCATGGAGTCCAATCTCCCTGCCAAAGCAGGATCACTTAGGGCAGGCTGCACAGGAACATGTCCAGGTGGGCCTTGAAACTCTCCAGAGTGACCTCTCTGAGCAGCCTGCTCCAGGGCTCCATCATCCTTAAATTAAAGTTCCTCCTCATGCTTAGATGGAGCTTCCTGCATTCAAGTTTGTGCCTGTTAGCCCTTGTCCTGTCACTGGGGCACCACTGAATAAAGACTGGCCCCATCCTCCTGACAGCCACCCTTGAAGTACTGATCAGCACTGATGAGATCCCCCCCCCAGTCTGTCCTTCTCTAGACTTAAAAAGCCCAATTTCTCTCAGTCTTTGCTTGTAAGAGAGAGGAAGGCTCTGAGACTCCATTGGCCTTCCAGTATCTGAAGGAGGCTACAGGAAAGCTGGGGAGGGACTTCTTAGGGTGTCAGGTAGTGATAGGATTGGGGGCAATGGAGCCACACTAGAAGTGAGTAGATTCAGATTGGATGTTAGGAAGAAACTCTTCAGCATGAGAGTGGTGAGACAGTGGTACAGGTTGCCCAGGGAGGTGGTGGAAGACTCATCCCTGGATGTTTTCAAGGACAGGCTGGATGTGGCTCTCAGCAACCTGATCCACTGTGAGGTGTCCCTGCTCATGGCAGAGGGGTTGGAACTGGATGATCTTTGAGGTCCCTTCCAGCCCTGACAATTCTATGGTTCTGTTTCAGTCCCCTCAGCATCTCAGTGGCCCTGTGCTGGGCTCTCTCCAGTATCTCCCTGTCTTTCTTGAACTGAGGTGCCCAGAACCAGACACAGTACTCCAGGTGTGGTCTCACCTTGGTAGAGCAGAGGAGGAGGAGAACCTTCCTTGACTTGTTGGCCATACTCTTGATGCACTCCAGGATCCCTTCTTAGCCATAAGGGCACATTGCTGGCTCATGGTCATCCTGTTGTCCACATAAGGGCAGATGGGGACAAGCTTATCTTATCTAGCCCAGACCTCAGAAACAATAACCAAGCAGTGATTTCTTCTAAAGCCTCCAATCTGGCTGTATTCAGTATCTTTCCCAACAGAAAGCCATGCAAGAGACGTTTCTCCTGGTGCCCAGGAACAGGTGGCAGCAGCAGTCAGCACACACCACCTCCACCAGAAAAGTCTCCTCTGAACACAAGACAACCCAGAATGAAGCATGAATCCAAATAAACTTCAGAAGCTGGAGACAAATCCCTTTTCCTTCAGCACAAAGAAGAAATTGCTCAAGCATTATGGACAGCCACAGGACCAACTCTGAAATAAACAACAGCCTGATGCTTGGGGATGGTGCCTGTGGGATAGGGGAAATTCCAGACCAAGTCCCTCACCCAAAGCAGGCCCAGTCTCAGATTTGTCTCCTGCACCAGTGTTGCCATTCTGAGGATGCACTTTCTCAAACCAAACATTTCATTCTGAGCAAAGCAAACCCAATCACAATCATGTCTCCGCACGAGGCTTAACCAGGTACCCCCCCAGCTTCTGTTTGATTCAGCAAAAACAGTCACCACAACAAAGAGGCTGGAGAAAGCCTTTATTCAGCATCAACAACACCAGTACAGCACAAACAGCACTTTTGGAGGCTGCAGCAAGTAGGCAGAGGTAGGTGTTCAGGAAGGCCAAGTGCTTGTCCTGCGCTTGGGAGGGGAAAATCCCACCCCAGGCACCTCCATGGGCTGGTGATGTCCTCGCACAGAATGCTCTGGCTCTGGCATGCTGCCTCCACTGATGACACCAAGTTGTGCTGGTCCCTCAGAGCACTGCAGGGAGGCTAAAGATGACTACATGCACCACACAAGCTGCACTTGAGTCTCTCATGGTGTGTGTGCCGTTGCAGTGCCTTCTCTTCACCTTCGCTCTGAAGAAGCCAGAAGCACCAAGAAGCTGCACAAACTCCTCATGTGTGAGCACTTCTATGTTCTTTTGCTTCTTCACCCTTAGGCTGATGGCTGGACACTGTCTGAGGACATGGCTGGGCTCTGCTGGTGTCACTGGCTCTGCAAAACAAAGCAGCAGCACATCATTTTCCCCACTGAGCATCTCCTCACGTTCTGCCTTTCCCCACCACAACCCACTTGCTCTTCCCCTCACAGCTGTGTGCTTTATGACTGCTGACTCTGAACATCACCAACAACGTTTGTGAAGCAAAAATCCAGTGCAATTGTGTTTGAGTGCCACAGGAGACACAGGCCCAGAACACTGGCAGCTGCCATTTAGTGCCACAGTAAGCTGAGATACCAGGTCTGCTGAGGCTCAGCAATAGCACTAGAATTGTTATTTTGGAGGAAAAGCCTCATTTGAAATGCAGAATCTCTGCCAACATGTGACAAAAGGTCCAATTGTTCTGTGGCAGACAGTCAAATGCAATGGAGAGCTTGAGAAGCAGAAAGGGAGTATCACAGAATCACAGAATGCATCAGGTTGGAAGGGACCCTCAAAGGCCATCTCATCCAACCCCCCTACAGTCAGCAGGGACAGATCAGGTTGCTCAGGGCCCCATCAAGTCTCCCCTTGAATGCCTCCAGGGATGGGGCCTCCGCCACCTCTCTGGGCAACCTGTTCCAGTATTTCACCACTCTCCTTGTAAGGAACTTCCTCCTGATGCCCAACCTAAACCTGCCCTGCTCCAGTTTCAAACCATTGCCTCTTGTCCTATCCCTACAAGCCCTTCTCAACAGCCCCTCCCCAGCTTTCTTGTAGGTCTCTTTCAGACAGTGAAATGCTGCTACAATGCTGTTTTCCTGAGAGGCTGAGGCCCTCGAGCCAGCAGAACACCTACCAAGCAGCTGCCTGATGCTCCTAGCACAACTGCCATGCTTGCAGCACTCAGGAGCATTTGCAGCAATGCATTTTTGAAAGGTGGATGCCCCAAGGCTTCCTGAGACACCCAGAGGGGTCCATCATAGCCAGGGTGTGAGGTACAGGCTATCATGGAACAAAAACTTGTCTGAAACCCCTTCCTGGGGCTGCCAGAAGCTGTGCCAGGATGATTTCTACATCCTGCAAAAGCCCCCACACAGACCAAGCCTGCCAAGGTGATAATGAACCTCTTGTCACACCAGAGAGACTACAGCAGTGGTGCCTGGAGCACTTACCTGATGGGGCAATTTTAACTGCTACATCCTCCTTGTCCAGGGGCACTGACCCCAGGCCCTTGAGATGGAGGTCCCTGGCTCCACATCCTGCTTGCAGCCTTCTCCTCCTTGAGATGCTGGAGTGCTGAGCACATGCACCTGCTCAGTGCTCAAGTGCTGGAGAGTTTGTGGTTGTGTTTCCTGGGCAGAAGGAGCCTTGATGGGATTTCATCAGAGCTGAGCAGGACCTAGGATAAATGCCACAGGTGCAGAGAACCAAATGGAAGGCAAGAGGCTGAGGGAAGCCAGGTGGTTCAGCTGGATGGAGAGAGCTGCTACCTGGAGATGCAGGGCAGTTAAAAAAGCCCTTGGACAAGAGCTTGAAGACACTTCAAGGCTTCCAGTGTCCTGTAGCTGACTCTACAGCACACACTTCAGCAGAACAGCTCTAACCACATCTTCAGCAGAAACTGGCCACTGGGACCTTGGGAAACATCTCTATTAAAAGGATTTAGAGATAAGGACAGGAGTGAAATGAGGACATTTGCCTCTACCACTGTGGCACTAAAGGTGAGTCCAAAACCTGGGAAAGGTCAATTCTGCAGAGGCAGGATGTATCTCCTCTGACAATTCCCCTAAGCCTGGAAGCTGCAGACAAAAGTTGAGCACCTCCCTGGAGATAATTCTATACCTCTGTACTCCTTAGGGAAGATTCACTCAGCCCTCTGCTTCTTTGGGTAGGCAGAGCTGAGGCCAGCCTCAGTGTTTCCATTCACTACCTTCAGGCCCTGCATGTTCTCTTCTTCTGCACTGCCTACCCACTCCTTGTTTGGGCCAAGTCAGTGGGAAATGTGGCTGCCAGGACTCGACCCAAGTAATTCCAGAAGGATCTTTGGCATCCATTACACCACACCACACCACACCACTGAACAGAAGTCCACACATCACTTGGGGGTCCAGCCCAGACTCACTATCCCCAGCAACACACACTTCCAGTAGCCACACTGGCTTTCCTGATGGAGGTAGACTGCTTCTGTGGTCTTCAGATGTGCTGAATCCATCCTTGCTCAGTACAACAGCTGCTTAATTTACAAGCAAAACTAGATTTGAGGAGCTGCTCCCAATTCCTGCGTGGCACACCAGTGCCCATCTGGCACGGGGCAATCACAGGGTGCTCGCCCCAGAAGGCAAGAAACTTCCCCTAACCACACTGCAGGATGTAGTGTTCAGGCACAGGACCTTGGACTGAAGGTCAACAGACCTGCTGTGCTGCTTGCTAGGAAGAAATTCTTTCCAGTGAGGGTGGTGAGACACTGGAACAGGCTACCCAGGGAGGCTGTGGATGCCTCCACCCTGGAGGTGTCCAAGGCCAGGCTGGATGAGACCTTGGGCAGCCTGGGATGAGATTTAACAAGGCTAAGTGCAGGGTTCTACACTTTGGCCACAACAGGCTGNTTGCCAGAGAGAGTGATTGGCATTGGAATGGGCTGCCCAGGGAGGTGGTGGAGTCCCCATCCCTGCAAGTGTTGAAGCAAAGCCTGGATGGGGCACTGAGTGTCATGGTCTGGTTGATTAGATGGGGCTGGGGGATAGGTTGGGCTGGGTGAGCTTGGAGCTCTCTCCCAACCTGCTTGATTCTATGATTCTATTCTATGGTTGAGTGACAGGAGGGTTGTATCTTCAAGGTCCCTTCCAAGCCAAACCATTCTATGACCCTAATGGAGTCCTATGATAGAAGCCCTTCAGGCCACTTGCTCCACCAGAAGCTTGTTGATTCTGCATCAGCTTCTACCCAAACCAGCAATAAAACTGACTTAGGAGTGACCAAAAGGAAGCAGAATACCCCAGCCTGAGCCTTCTCTAACTGGACAAGCCCAGCACAAAATATTTCATGGCATGCATGGAGAAGCACCTGAGTGACCTTCACTCAGCCTTCTTTGTTTTCACAGGTTTAAGGAGGACCCTGCCAGATGCTTCAGAAACAACTGCAAGCCAGTAGATGCCAAGAGATCCTTCAGTCTCAGCAGAGAAAGGCTGCAGCCATTGTGGGCACTTTCTCTAAAAATAAAAGTAAAGGAAAATATAGGAAAAATAAAGGAAATGCTATTAAAAGGGTGAGCAGTCCTGGGGAAAGAGGCTGCCAGGTCTGAAGAGCCTTCAGCAGTCAACAGAAAAGTCTTTGCTGCTGCTGCCCTGAGGACAGCTTCATTTACCTGCCTTAAACCTGAAAATAGGTCACTTTTTCTTCTCTTCCCTCTCAGGTAGCAGAGACAACATGAATGTAGCTGCACTTCACAGGAAAGCCAAGCACACAGAGGGGCCTTCACCTCTTGGCAAAGGACAGAGGTGCCAGACCAGCTCTCCTCTGCAGCAGGCTCCATTCATTGCAGCCAGCAGCACTGCTTCAGATGCCTTGGACCATCTCATCCCTGCTCCAGCTCCTTTGCAGGCAGCTTGCCTATGTGCTCCATGGCTCCATCCAGAGCTGGGACCTCCTCCCTGAAAGAGGCAGCTGCTCAGGCAGCTCTCTCCAGTCCCTGGAAACAGTCCAGCATAGAGCTGCCAACGGCTCCTGCTGCCACCATGAGGGATGGAGGATCTCCCAGCTCACCTCCTGCACCACTAAATACTGCATGCACCTTCACCCCACCCCATGCATGCTATGTGGGGTTCAGATCAGCAATGGACACAGGGCAGGGGAGCTCTACTGCATCCAGTTCTGGTGCCCTCAGCACAAGGACAAGGAAGTGCTGGAGGGGGTCCATAGGAGGCCGTGAAGATGATCAGCAGGTTGCAGCACCTCCCCTATGGGACAGGGAGTATTTGGTTTGTTTCTTTTGGAGCAGTAGCTGCTCTCCTGGACTCTCAAGGTGTGATCTCAAAGGTGTCATCTGAGGTAAAGGCAAGGCTGTGTGTAGCAAATAATAGAGGACAGCATGAACTGAATGCTTTTTCTGGAATGGTAGGACTTTTTGGGTAATTAGGCTCTTAACTCTCACACACCTTCTGAGTGAAACATTTGGGGCTCTGGTACCTCACTGCTATTAAGCAGATGGAAAACTTCTTCATGCCTGAGTATAGGGACTGAGGCTGAGGGAGCTGGGGCTGTTCAGCAAGGAGAAGAGAAGGATCTGGGGAGACCTTAAAGCAGCCTTCCAGTACCTGAAGGGGCTACAGGAGAGCTGGGGAAGGACTTTTGACAACAGATTCTAGTAACAGGATGAGAGGCAATGGATTGAAGCTGGAAGAGGAGAGAGTGAGACTGGAAATTAGGAAGAAATTCTTTTCAGTGAGACACTGGCACAGGTTGCCCAGGGAGG
>WBNM01033566.1:0-13033 GCA_013399055.1 Ramphastos sulfuratus | reverse complement strand
AAAAAAAAAAAAAAAAAAAGCCTAACAATACAGTACTGCATTTTACTATCATCTCACATAAGAAAGAATATTTTTTTTTCCCTTTTCTGTTCTTGTCTCCCATTCTATCCTGCCTATGGGATCTATAGAATGCACAGAACCTGGCAATGAGGCACAATAATGCTTCAAGGAAGGGCAAGAATCACTGTCAGTGATCTCACTAGTGAGGCTTCAGGAGCCCACAACTCAATATAATCAGGTCTCCTTTTTTTCACCAGGCTTTTTTCTGGACCAGGCTTTGAAAAGATCAGTGGTGTCTTTTAAAGAATGAATAACAACAGCTACTGTCTTCAGACATACAGTTTAATTTGACATGTACATATTATTTTGTCTGCTACTCTAATGCTAGAATAAAATTTTATTAGACATGGAAGTCACATCTCCCACTGACACCTCAAATGCGTATGTATTGTCATCTTTATTACTTCAGCATCAATGCATGTTCATGAGACAGTAAGATTTTAAGAAACCCTATTTATTGACATCTCTTCTACAGATCAGCTGGAGCTAATGCGTTTATCAATGTATTTTAAAAATACTAAAAGTCTTATAGACTGATATTCTCTGACTAGTTTTTGTAAGTACTGTCCCATCTTTCCTTCGTAGAGGCTTTTTTCAACTCAAGAAGTATATTGCTGCATTCCAAAGTAGCATTAGAACTGCAAAATACTACCACTTTTACAGTGAAAGCACATCTCCAGAGGTGAAAAAAAAAAAAAAAATGACAGGACACACACAAGAATGGAGTGAGAGGCTGTTTCTGTGGACCAAGGAGGCAAAGCAAGACCAGGGAAGATAAGGCCTGTGAAATACCTTTCCAGGATACACATTTGTTAGCAACAAGTTCTTAACCATGAGGGTGGTAGAAGACTGGAACAGATTTCCCATGGAGGTAGCTAAGGATGCATCCCTCAAGATATTCAAGATTAGTNACCATTATAAGATTTTATAAGATTCTATTCAATGTTTGTTTGGGGTTTGGTTTTGGTTTTTTTTTATCATGACTTGAAAAACTGTATCCTCACAATGTCTTTAAAATATTTGCTGCCCAAAAAGTGCATGGTAATCAAATTATAAGTCCACCAGGATCTGGTGATGCCCATCTTGCTATTTTATCCCTAGAAACTGGATCTCCTAACCAAGTCCCATCGGAAAAACCTGAATTATTTTCTTCCTTTTCTCATAAACTTCTGTCACCCTGTATAGTGATGTCATCAATGTACTGCAGGTGTTCCACAGCTCCATCCTGTTCCAGTGCAGTATGGATTAGTCCATGGCAAGTAGTGGAGATGTGTTTTTCCATGACCTTTCAAAAACAATGGAGAGTGGCTTAGTAATTACCTTAGCCAGCTCCCTGAGCACTCATAGGTGGATCCCATCAGGGACCATGGATTTGTAGGTGCCCAGTTTGTCTAGGTGATCTTGAACCCAGTCCTCCTTGATCAGAGGAGAGTCTTAGTTCCTCCAGACTTTCTCTATTACCTCCAGGAACTGAGGGCTAGCCTTAGCAGTGAAGACTGAAGCAAGTAAGACATTTAGTAAATCCACCTTCTCTGTATTCTCTCTCATCAGGTCACTCATCTCATTCAGCTGTGGGCCCACATTTTGCCTGGTGTTGCTTCTACTGCTTGTGTACTTGAAGAAGTCCCCCTTGCTACTTTTTACATCTTTTGCCAGATTTAATTCCAAGAGTGCTTTAGATTTGCTTGTAGCAGCCCTACACGCTCTGGCAAAATTCCTATATCCCTCCCAAGTGGCCAGTCTCTTTTTTCCACATACTGTGAATTTCATTCTGTCATTTGATTTTTTTCCAGAAGTTCCTTGCTTACCTATGCAGGTCTCTTGTCCTTCCTGTTTGATCTCTTATTCATGGGGATGCACTGATCATGAGATTGGAAGAGATGGTGCTTGAATACTAACCATCTCTCTTTGCCTGCCCCCACCTTCTAGAACTCTAACCTATGGAATTCCTCCAAGTCTCTGAAGAGGTCAAAGATGGCTCTCCTGAAGTTCACGGTTACAATCCTAAACTCCAGCATCCCACGGTCACTGCAGCCAAGGCTGTCTCCAGACTGCACATCCCTAATCAGACCTTCTTTGTTAACACAAGGTCCAGCAGCACATCTCTCCTCGCAGGGTCCTCCACCTGTATCAGAAAGTTACCATCAATGTACTGCAAGAACTGCTGGGACTGCTTGTGCCTCATTGTGTTGCTTTTCCAGCAAAGATCAGGGTGGTCAAAGTCCCCGAAGATAATCAGGGCACATGATTGTGAAGCTACTTCAACTGCTCTGTAAAAGCTCATTGATTTCCTAATCAGGTGGCCAATAGTAAACACACACTATAATGTCACCTGTGTTAGCTTGACCCTTAATTCTTACCCACACACTTTCAACTCGTTCTTCCTCCCCACTTTAGGCAGAGCTTCATACATTCCAGTTGGTCTCTTACAGAAAGAGCAACTGCACCATCTCACCTTGCTGGATTGTCTTTCTTTAAAAGTACATAATCATCCATTGTAGCACTGCAATTATGAGAGTCATCCCACTACGTTTCTGTGATGGTGACTAAGTCATAGCTATCCTGCTGCACAATGGCTTCCAGGTCCTCCTGTTTCTTGCCCGTGCTGTGTGCATTGGTGTAGATGCACTTGTGTCGGGCTATTAATTTCATCCCCTTCCACATTCCAACTTAGTTTAAAGCCCTGTTGATGAGCCCGGACAACTGGGGAGTGAGAATGCTTTTTTTCTTCTTGTGATAGAGGGACTCCACCTGTTGCCAGCCAGCCTGGTGCCATTTAAACCGCCACAAGATCTCTCAGAAAGAAATAAAAATTGAAGAAATTGTACAGTAGGTACTCTACTGGTAATCCCTGGTAATAGAAATTACCTAAGGGAACTGAACACACATAAGTCACTAGAATCAAATGTGCCACGGAACAACTAGTAAATGATACAGGTTAAAGCCACGGGTACAATTCCTCTTGAATCATATTTCAGGTCAGATGAAGAAGGTGATCTTTTACAGAATCACTGAATATTTGAGGTTGGAAGGGACCTCTGCAGACGACCTGGTTCAATCAACCTGCTCAAGCAGGGCCACCTAAAGCTGATTGCCCAGGACAGCTCTTGAATATTTTTACAGGTGAAGATCCCCCAGTTTCACTGGGCAACCTATGTCAGTGCAAGTTCACCTGCACAGCAAAACCAGAAATGCTCAAAGAAAACCTCTTGTGTTTCAATGTGTGCCCAGTGACTTCTTGTCCTGCCACAAGACACCACTGAAAAGAGCCTGGCTGTTTCCTTTACACCCTCCCTTCAGATATTTGTATGCATTGATAAGATCTGCACTGAGCCTGAAGACTGATCCTGAGACTTCTCCAGGCTGAACAGCCCACAGGTCTGTCAACCTTTCCTTAAAGGAGAGATGCTCTAGTTCCTTCAATATCTTTGTGAACTTTCACTAGACTCTCTCCATTATGTCCACGTGCAGAGGAGCCCATAGTACTTCAGGAGTAGCCTCACCAGTACGCAACAAAAGGGAAGTTACACCTCCCCTGACCTGCTGACAGTACTTTGCCAAATGCAACCCTGGATACAGTATAAGGTAACCTGATCTCTTTCTGTTACATGGGGACCTGCTTAATAGACAAGGGAAAAGCTGTGGCTGTTGTCTATCTGGACTTTAGTAAAGCCTTTTACACTTGTTTCTCACAGCATTTTGCTAGAGAAGCTGGCTACTCGAGGAATGGATGGGTGGATGCTTCACTGGGTAAAAAGCTGACTGTATGGCTGGGCTTGTGGTGCATAGAGTTAAATCCAGTTGGTGGCTGGTCACAAGTGCTGTTGCTTAGGGCTCAGTACTGAGTCCAGTTCTCTTCAATATCTGTATCAATGATCTGGACTAGGAGATTGAGTGCACCCTCAGTAAGTCTGCAGGCAATACCAAGTTGGACAGGAGTGTTGATGTTCTTGAGGGTACGAAGGCTCTACAAAGGGATCTGGATCGATGGGCAAGGACAGGTGCCAGCCTCTGCACTTGGGTCACAACCCTATGCAACACTTCAGGCTTGGGGCAGAGTGGCTGGAAAACTGCCCAGTAAAGAAAGAACCATGGGTGTTAATCTACAGCTGTCTCAACATGAGCCAGCAGTGTGCTCAAGTGGCCACAAAGGCAACAATGTCCTGGCCTGCAGGAATAGTGTGGCCAGCAAGAGTAGGGATGTGACACTCCCCCTGTACTTGTAACTGGTGACACCACACTTTTGTACAAGAAAAACACTGAGGTGCTGGATCAGGTCCAAAGAAGAGCTATGAAGCTGGTGAAAGGTCTTGAGTCCTCTAAGTAGTAGCTGAGGCAACTGGGTTGTTTCATTTGGAGAAAAGGAAAATGAGGAGAGACCCTGCTGCTTTTCACAATTTTTTTTCCTGTTACTTGCATGCTATTGGACAACAAGTGTGCATTTTGGTTGCCTGCATCCATCCGTGACTCAGGATGGATCCTCTTCACTTGCTTGCTGCTTAGTTTTCCAGTTCCAGGAACAATAACCTACTTCAGGCACTGAAGTCTACACAAGCAATTTCAGATGTGCTATACAGAATGATTGCACTAATTTACTTTTTAAACAGTTACAGAAGACATCTTACTGGGATTTCAAATTTCGAATACTACTATTGAATACCAATAGGAACATTACGACATTCTGAATATTATTTATCAGTGGTGGCACTGCTTTGAGCAAAATTAAAATGGAGATAGAAGCTACAGCTGGACAATCTTAGATCATAACTTCATTGAGAATATGTGCAGGTACATCATAACAGTATATAATTGATCAGTAAATATCTAAATCAGTAAATCTAGTTGCAACCTTTTCAAAACACATTTTCCTGACTGTCTAAGCTGAAATTTATGGAAAACACAAACTTACTTCTACAGAGCTTTTGCTGGGAAGATTTTACAGCATCCTAGGTCAGGCAGTTACTTCAGATGAGAGGATGAAATTGAAAATCTGAATCTTTGATCCATAAATTGATATTTCAATCCAATTTTACTTATGAAAATGCCTTAAAAGTTTTGACTGTTTTAATGAAATTGAATTCTCGTCTTTCACTAACAATAATAGTTTTATGATTTTCCAGAGAGTTACAAAACTGGACTCAAAATATTAATTCAAACAACAGTGTCTCTTTTATCAAAGGATTCAGATGTAATCAGTTAAGTCTTGCAATACTCCAGCCAAGAACAGCATTCCTACATAGTACAGACAATACAGCACAGAGATGAAATTATTTCCCACTGTTAAAACTAATAACCTGCCATTGAAATCCTATCTTCTGAATCCTAGTCCTGTTACCTGACTAGAATGATTCCATCAAATTGTGGTTAATAACAACTATCATTAAACCAATTCAAAATGTTCCTGTCAACAAAGGCAGAAGTCACGCTCTAGGTCTCAGAGGAGACAGTCTGAAAAGAACATGTATTTAGTAAATGGCTTAATAGCTGTCAACAAGGAAAGTTCAAAATAATTTATTGTCTTTTTCCAAAAATTAGCTATTTCACTATTATTGTAATCAACCAATGCATCATTTCTTTATTAAATAAGAGACCACTATTACATCTGAAATGTGGACTAATTATTCTAAAAGCATTAATTAAATTGTTAAGAACTCTTTGGTCATAATGTAGTCCCTTGCTGCCATGGTAAGATTTACCTCACATAACCATAATCTGCTTACTGATATAAAACCCACCTTCTTTTAGTTAATTTCAGGGAAACATTTTAGATGTGCTTTATGCTGAAAGGGATGATAAATAATTTTTAGACTGAAAGTTGAGGTGGATTGATTAGGAGCAATTTTTTTATGCTTTACACAGTAAGAAGATGAACTACATGGTTCACAGAGCCAATTTGCAGAGCAACCTCTTATCTCTAATTGCTGCTAGACTAATGTAGAAGCACACTCCTAGAAAGTACAGAAATCCATTTACCCAATAGTATCATTTAAGTAGTGAACACTAGTGGATTTTTCCATTACCTTTTATATTAGCCTCGATACATTCCACCTGTGACCCTCTTTTTAGGACCGCAATGCTCTTTTATACCATTTTGTAACCATAATAAAGCTCCACTTCAAAATTTTTTTAAGTACACTGAGGACATATTTTTTTAAAAACCCCATAATTAGGGACATAACCCATCTCACTAATTCCTGGTAATGTATTGTAAAACTAAATTATTTGCTAAAAGGTCTAATAAATTCCCAGCTGTAGGAGTAGAAAATAGCATTTCCCCTGTTTCCTCTGGCACAAGAGTCTAGTGACTATTCTTTTCTGACTGTTTACACTATGGTTGTCCCAGCTACTGCAAATTTTATTTTAAGAATTGCTTGGGAGTTTTTAACAGAAAAAGGACAGACTTCTATTTAAATCAAGGCGGATTTTTTTTTGTTAGTAGTGTTCACAGGAAAATAGATAAGATACTGCTGCCGGAACCATAAAAGGTATATCCTTAGCTCCACCCATTATAGCAAGTCAGAGTACACAGAATAATTAGCTTTATGATCCAAGTGTTTCTGCTAAGGACAATTTCTATTAACTGCTGGAACTGCATAAAGAAAAATAACGTAAGTAAAAATAATCTTGGGAGCAGAAGTTGTTTCTGTGCAATGCTTCTAAGTTTTTTTATTAAAGTAAGAACATGTTTTAGAAGTTGTTTTTGTAAAGACTTAGAAAGAAATTCAACTACGCTTGAAGGAAGTATTCTTCATTATTTTGGAACAAAAGCAAACAACATCATTGATAGTGCCAGGTTAGAGTTTTCTAACAGACTGAGATAATTTTGTATTGTGTTTTCTGATCTTCAGATTAAATGTGTTAAATATGTGTTGTGACACCATTAAATAAAATACTTTATATAATAGCACTAAATTAAAGTTATGATTTAGGAATACGCTATAATACCGTGTTACATGCACAGAGGCCCTCAAAATCTGAAAAAAACATTTCCTGCTGGATACAAAATACCTGTACAGAGAAAACAGAAGAACTGGAAGTGCTAATTCTTTTTTTTTTTTTCTTCAATGACAGCAGTGCTGCTCACAACACATTAATACATCTAACAACATTTGTTTTGCTTAACGCTCTAAAAGACAGAGAAACCTGCCACATCCAGGAATCCGCATTAACAACATCAACTGCAGTAATTCAAAATAAAGGTTAAATATCTGCTACTTGTCTAAATACTGATTTGAATGTATTATTTAGATATCATAGCAGCAAGGCTAGCATGAATATATTTGTGCTGTAATATTTACTGTTTTCATCAGTATCTGAGGTTTTAAAACAGGCTACACAATAACCTGGTGTGGGTGTTTGGGAAAAACAAATGAGTCAGTAAATTTATTTTTCACAAAGGCACATTTTAATGAACATACTGCACTTACTGCTAAAGATAATGCACGATATTTTTAAAAATAATGAGCATCTTGAAAAAGAGTCTGTAGTCATGGTCCATCTGCTGGGTGCACCAGTAATCCCACTATGGATATAGGACTTAGTGAAGATTTAGATAAAATGAGCTAATTAACTCAAACTTCAAAATAATACAACTTCCCTGAACCCATTTCAGGGGAGCCAAGAAACAAGTGAAAATGGGCTACTCGTGTCCTATTAGAATGGTAGGAACTGAATTTGCAATGGTTTTTACAGAAAACATCTCCCTTCCAACCTTACCATTCTATGATTTTATGATCTACAGGCTATCTGTAGGTTCAGCTCCACCATGATCACAGTGAGTGGGATTAAGTGAAGTGCAGGCAAGATGCCTGTGAATTTCTTCTAAAGGTTCTTCTGTTTTCGTATTTCCTCAGATACTTCCAACTTTGTTATAGCAGCAAAATTTCACTGTCTTTGTTAGATGCAAAACTGATTTGTAATGGTAAAACTAGGACAGGAAGGAGGCAAGCGTATTTAACCATGGGACAGCAATGTGCCCTTGTGGTAAGAAGGCCAATGGGATCCTGGGATGTGTTAAGAAGAGTATGTCCAACAGATCAAGGGAGGTTCTCCTCCTCTTCTACTCTGCCCTGGTGAGACCTCATCTTGAGTACTGCGTTCAGTTTTGGGCTCCACAGTTTAAGAGGGACAGGGATCTGCTGGAGAATGTCCAGCGGAGGGCTACAGGAGTGATTAGGGGACTAGAGCACTGCCTGATGAGCAGAGGCTGAGAGACCTGGGGCTTTTTAGTCTGGAAAAGAGAAGACTGAGAGGGGATTTAATAAATGTTCATAAATACCTGAGGGCTGGGTGTCAGAAAAGGGGGGACAGGCTCTGCTCACTTGCTCCCTGTGATAGGACAAGAAGCAATGGATGTAAGCTGCAGCACAGGAGGTTCCACCTCAACACAAGGGGGAACTTCTTTACTGTGAGGGTCACAAAGCACTGGAACAGGCTCCCCAGAGAGGTTGTGGAGTCTCCTTCTCTGGAGACTTTCAAGGCCCATCTGGATGCATCCCTCTGTGATCTGAGCTAGATTGTATGGTCCTGCTCTGGCAGGGGGGTTGGACTTTGGGTCCCTTCCAACCCCTGACATCCTGTGATCCTGTAATATTTACTTAGCATTAATGTAAAAATCTTCAGCAAGAACAAACCTTCCTTTTTTTAAGGTACACATGGAATTCTGACAAACAAGGTTTGAGTCTTGCACAGTGTGAACAGTATAAGAACTTTTCCTACTGATTTTTTAAAAGTTTACTAAAAAATAACAACAAAATAAATAACCAACTTCTGCAAAATAAAATACATGATGTTTAAAAATCAGATTGCAATTTTGCAAACTGGAAAATCTCGAATTTTCTAGTACCAGAGTTAGTCACCAGAAGTTACCTTCTTTGTGGTTCAATTCAGGCTATCACAAAAGTTTCTCTTTCTGCTACAGCGACCGCATCTTCTTCATCATTCTTGGGCATTTATTGCACAGGTTGCAATTCTGGAGCTGAAACTACCCAAATAAGCCTGGTTTTTATCAGAGGTGCCTAAAATATATGAAGTGGTATGATTGATGGATAACAGATACCCAGCAGAAGCATATAACATAAATAGGACTCTGATGGCAAAATTCCATTGACAATTATAAGTGGTAAATACATAAAATATACAGCTGTGTATAAGGAAGAATAACACATCTGCACTTCACAGTTCATTTTTGTTAGTATAAAACCAAGCCTTTAGGTAACACCACTTTTTCTATGCGTAACTGCACTCACCCTTTGGATGGCTTTAAGAATACCCCAAGGGTTAGTACTCTTCAGCAGAAAAGCACTCTATTTTAATCCTGAAAGACTTCACAGCTGCATGTAATTTCACAGTCATGGAAAAATACGTTTGAAAGGATCTACCTCTATTCTGTAGCTCCAGACACATAGCCATGGTCAAGGCTTTTCTAATTGATCTAGTCTAATCTGTTTGTCAAGGCCTTCCTCCACCACCTTCCCAGGTTCAGAATAGACTTCTTTGTTGCAGATAGTATTGAGAATATCTTCCTCCAGTCAGTCATAGAAAACAGACTAATTTATTTTAGTGCATAATAATCTTACATTTATTATGAACATGATCATGTTTCATTATTCCCCCCTCCAATCTTATTTCAGGTAAACAACTTCATTTCTTTCTGCTTGTCCCCACTAAACATCTTTTCTCCACTGATGACCTTTTTTGCTGCTTCTCTGGATTTTTTTCCCATTTGGTTCACCCGTCCCTGAATTCCTCATTTGCACAGACTAAACTTGCAGAGACAGTTCGGACCAGGGAACTGCTATGTGTACTGATTTTGGCTGGAATGCAGTTAATTTTCTTCATAGCCACTCATATAGTGGTATTTTTGGATTTGCCATCAAACCAGTGTATGTAATACGTGGTTATTTTAGTTACTGCTGACTGGCTGCTGAGCAGTGTCAGGAGCTTCTCTGTTTCTCACACAGGCCCACCAGTGCACAGGCTAGGGGTGCACAAGAGCTTGGGAAAGGATACAGCCATGCCAGCCAACCTCAGGTGAAGAGGCATATATCCCATGCCATGTGGTGTAGTGCTCAGCAATAAAAATCAAAGGAAAGAAGGAGGAAGTGAGGACATTTGGCACTACAACACCTGTCTTTCCCTCCATCCTATGTGATGGAGCCCTGCTGTCCTGGAAATGGCTGAATAACTTAACTGCTGATGGGAAGTAGTGAATTAATTCCTTGTTTTGCTTTTCTTCTTAGCTGCAGATTCCTCATATCTGGGTGGGGAGGGAGCAAGTGGCTGATGGGGCTCAGCTTCCCACCGTGTTAGGCTGCTGCATGCATCAAACCATTTTCATATATCCCCATCTGACATTTTCAAAGTCACCCCCTCTGTGGTCCAATACACCCCACAATTTCCTTCATGACAGGCTTCTACCTAACTCATCACTGCCCATACTTAATTTGAGCAGTTTAACTCTCCTCCTCAAGTGTAATACCTTATACTTGTTCTGACTGAATTTCATTGTTGGTTGTTTTTAAACTATGAACCAAATTGGCCACAATCATTTTGAATCACATTTAAAGCATTCAAGCATCAGCCTATGTTCCCATCTCAGGCTAAACACAGCTAAATTTTAGCAGAAATTATTTAGTAATTTTGGAAAAGAGAATGACAGAAAAGGCTTACTATTTTTGTAGTGACTTGAAGGATATTTTACAAATACTAGTGAATGTGGTCTTGCCTTTTTAAATTCATGTTATGATGATTAATGCTGCTTACAAATGTTCATCTGGTGCTTTAAATTACTTGATTTTCATGCTTAGATTAACTTATGTGGAGGTTTTTGATTGTCATTATTGGGGTTTTGGGGGGTTGTCTTATGATTTAAGATATACTACTGATATGGAAGATTATGGCATAAACTGTACTTCTGTTAGTGACTGTAAGCATATCAGATTTTAAAAAACAGATTATCCTGAAAAGGCCTATGTTGTAACACAAAGGGACAGCAATGCCAGCAAATTAGGAATACATTTTATATTGACAAAATATTTGTTCTTTGAATATAAGTTTTGCAGTCTCTAAATCAGAGAGCCCATACAAGATTCCTATTTTTAGCCAACATTTTATAATCACCAAGCTGTTTGTTGTAGGTGTAGTCCAATTATTGTATTTTCTTGATTTCCACCAGGGACCATTAAGTACAAAGGTACAGTTCCGGCTGGGCAGGATGGTGGTACACAAGTCCAAGCCCGCTGAAAGGATAAGGCAGACAGCACTACATACTTGCCAGACTACTCTGCACTCAGTACTAGACATTTTCAAGGTCAAAACACTGAATTACACAAGTTGTTGATGGCAACCTTTAGCGGCTGCCTGAATTTTTGTTTAAAGAAAAAAAAATCATGTAGTTGCCCTATTACTCCAGCATAAGCTAATATCTGAATTCTTGTGTAGGAGTCAATTTTGTTTACAAATGGTTTCCTACACAGAAGAGGTGTGGAAAATTGCATTTTGTGTTACCATATAATTTGTGTATTTTTAGTAATGTTTTCTGAGAACTCATTAGGACTCAAAAGTGGCAAAGTCTAGTTTAAAGTAGAATAGTTGTTAAGCAACTTTAAAAATTTATTAAAGCCCTCTGTTGCATTTCATTATGAGGTTATTTCATAATTACTCAGGAGGTCTTAGGTATTTACTAATGCAGAAGTGACAGTACATGATACTGCCTAATTGTAATTGCACAGCTGGAAAAGATACTCAGAGAAATAAAGTACAGATAAATGCATCATTTAAAAGACATCAGGGGAAAACTCAGCATTGGGCAGCCTTCCCTTCCCCCTTTTCTGCCGTTCACAGTTGTAAATAATGCAACGACATTCAGTGTGGTTGTCTGCCTTCTAGTGACTTAAGGAGCTGATCAAGGAAAACCAGTTGATTCTTTACATATGCAGGTTACACAAATTGGGATATTACTACCTAGAGGAAAGCTATGCTTCTAACAAATGAACTTATGGGCAGACTGCTACAATGGCCCTGTCCTGTACTCAGTGTTGAATTTGGTGCGGTGAGTCAACAGGACAGGGTAAAAGGGGTTCATAATACATTGAGATATTCATTTTTTTCTTGGGGAAAAAAAAAACAAAACAACAAACACAGAAGCCACAATGCCTTTGCCTTGGGTAATACCTGCATTGCACAGGTATTCTAAATTCTGCTGTGAAGTTAGTCTTGAGAGAAGCAAGCTGACAGGGGATTTTATTAATGTCTATAAATATCTGAGGGGTGGGTATCATGATGAAGTTTCTTTTTGGTTTCTTTTCGGTGGTGCCCATCAAATGGTTGGAGTGACAGGGCACTGGAACAGGCTGCCCAGATTGCTCATGGAGTCTGCTTCTCCATAGACTTTCAAAACCTGCCTGGATGCATTCCCTTGCAGCCTGCCCTTGGTGATCCTGCTTTGGCAGCGGGGTTGGACTCAATCTCTAGAGGTGGCTTCCAATCCCTAACATTATGTCACTCTGTGACACCAACATCATTCAAGACTGCTAACCATCAGCAGAACTACGGACGTGGCTGGGGATTCACATGCACTAAACTGGATATGGAGCTGTCCATGATCCTCTCTGTTTCTTTCTCACCCTGCACCATTTCCTCCTTTGTCCCTCAGGGAAACAATGCAAGCTAAAATCCAGCCCAGGAACTAAACAGAACCTTTAACCCAACAGCATTAAGGTGATGTTTTTTTCATAGTTTTAAACTCATCACAAAGTGGGCAGCGTGCAAGCATGAAAACATGGGCTAGTAGCTTCTTTTAACGGGCAAGCTGGTTCACATAGATCTAAGGCAAATGCAGAACTACCATGTGAAATGATCTGTTGGGTCTCATTATGTGAACACTAGCTGAGAGCTAAGATAAGGGGAAAGAACTGCTGTCGAAAGGGCAGAAAAACTGCTGTCGAAGGGCACAGCTGCCCTTCGTATGAGT
>WBNM01033565.1:0-15364 GCA_013399055.1 Ramphastos sulfuratus | reverse complement strand
ACAGAAGCAAGAGATGGAGAAGAGAAAAAAAATAGAGTAATGGGAAGAGCATATAGCATGCTTCCCCAGAGTATTTTTCTGGGTGCCAGTGGATCTCAAATACTTCAAACATGCAACCAACCTGTTTTCCTGAATAGGCAGACTTCTACAATTCCATAGTGCTATATACATAATATATCCACTGGGGCATGGAGAATGGTGATATATAATCTTAAAGAGAAACCTTAGGTTGAAGACATGTGAGATTTTGGTACTATTCACTTCATTTCCACCTAATTCTGATCTGGAAACTCCTGAGCAAATAAGACTAGTTTTAAAGTTAAGCTAGAAATTCCTGATTGGTTTTCCTGAGGAATACCAGTGCATACAATTTTGTGAAACCTATTAATACTCAAGTTAACACTTTCTCTGCAGTCCATTTAGAAAATAATACATGCTTCTTATAAAATGGAGAATCCCTTTTAGTCTGTACATCAATCATGTACACATCTCATTGTGTCAAACCTCATCATGTATCGTATCCTATGATGCATACCCAATAATCTGCAGTAACCTAAGGCAAATACATTACTATGGTGTATCATACATTTAAGGAGAGAAAAGGAGAGATGGTGAGGTTAATGTGAACAATATGCTTGTTTAAGAAAGCATAGGTTTTCATATTACACAAATATAGTTGCTAGAGAATATGAAAAATCTCTTCTGTGCTGTGACTTCTTCAGACTTTTCTATTCCAATTTATTTAATGTACATAAAGAGAATGAATATTACAAAATTTGGAAATCTTTCATATAAAGATTGAATCCAAGACCATGGCCTTCATCATATTAGTAAATCAAAATTACCTGCTAGTGTATCCAAAGTATTTATCATAAAAACTGTTAGTCATTTGAATTTTATTGTAGAAATGCACATTTTCCTGGAAAGTTTTTGAGCATCTTAGAAAGAACAGAGGTACACACAAAATATGCAGAAACAGGAGCCACCTTTTTTTGCCTCAGTTGTTGGTTGTTAATGGTTACATTTCTACCCATTAGAATCAATCTCTGTGGTCAGCAGAGGATCAATGTTCATCAAGCTTGCGCAATCTATGCTGCCAAAATGGAGAAAACTAATGAAGGAACAGAACATCTTTAAGGTGATTCCGGTATGCCTGTTGCCAGTACAAACACCAATGGATTCAGAGAACTTTAATTCATACTGGTGTACTCCAGAGGGGAATTTGGGCCTTCCAATTTTATGGTTTTTTTCCTTGTATGAGACACGGAGGGCAAAAGTTTTAAAACATAGTTTAAATGTAGGTTCTTCAATATAGCGCACTAACTTTCAGAGAGCATATACTTCCAGTTCAAATTAATCAACTTGATTTCATCTCTCACTGCACTGACTTTGTACCAATGTAATATAGCTGAGTGTCTAGAGTGAATAGAAAAAGTCGTGTCCATTTCTTTCAACAAAACAGGTGTTAAAAAAAAAAATTTAAACAATTTTGTTTTGTTAAATACCTCAGCATAGAATTATGCTCTTATTTCTAGGACATGAGGTAGACAGCTGTCTCTAATTCCCAGGTGTTCATGACCAGTTATTCATACACAGCAGAATAGGTAATTCTACCTGGACAGTGCAATCTTGCAAGTTTATGGAAAATATTTACCTACAGTTTTTTCATCAAATGTTGTGTTTTCTTTGCATTTTGTAAGACAGAAAGAAACAATGACTACATAAGACTTTGTAGCTTAATCATTCATCCAGTCAAAGAACAAAGGAAAGAGTACTAGTAAAGAAAAACTTGGTCTCTACATTAAAGTGGCCTCAGGCTCTTAATTTGTATCTCTGGCTGAGACTACCTATTGTTTCCTGCTCTTCACACTGCAACTAACCCTTCTCTGTAAAGCTTATCCACAGTGAGGAATTTAAACTCAAGAGTTTTGCTCACATGACGAATGAGCTCCAACAGAAACACTTCTCATATGCGATCACTGGTAAATACATTCTTTTCAAAGTGAAGTAAAGTAATATCAAAAAATGAAGCTTTGCATTTTAAGAGCAGTCTATAATACACCTATACTGAATTGTAAAATTAATTACAGATCTTATCTCACCTGCTGCTCAAAAGAGAATAAAAAAGGACACCATGTGTTTAACTACTGATGCCTCTGACCATGTATATGGTCACTCCTAGTAATACTTTGAGGCAACTAACTTTCACTGACATTAAAATATTGTTCTTTTATATAAATGCCTGTGTCTTTCATCAACAAAGTCTCATTGTATTTTGAACAAGATGTAGGTCTTTAGAATAGGAGGTTTTAATTCAAATAAGTAACTTTCGTGGTAACAGGTAAAAATCATCACAGATTAAAACATTCTTTCTTTGTTTGAGGTGATTAATAATACATAAAGAAGCCAGGTTCTACATAATTCATCAATCTGACACAAACTGGAAACACAGCTACTTTTTTACATTTTGAAAACGTCTCTGAATTGATGCACTGCATCCTTCTGCCACAGGACTTAAAGTTTTATGGATCCATTATGTCACATGTTAATGAAGTTTCTAGGACTGAGGCAGTAAGAAATAATAGATAGAGAGAGAGAGAGAGAGAGAGAGAGAGAGAGAGAGAGAGACAAATATATTTAGTGACAACATCTAAATATATTGTACCAGTAATTAAAGAAGGAAGAAGACTCACCTAAGGCAATGTAGTCTGTCCTAAAGGATTATTTCCTAAAGCACTTGAAATTTATATGTTATCTACCAGCAAATCCAGCACCAAGCACCAATAACTCAAGGTTCAATCTGAAACACAGGGAAGCCAACAGTGGGATTCAACTAAAGTGGCAGCAGATCCTTCTCTTTTCCAGATATGCAGAAAGCCTTTTGCAGTAAGAGACAGGTAATGAAATATTTGTTTAGCATCATTTCTCTTCCGAGCATGGACAGATTTTGCTGGAGAATCCAAAAGGAACAAGAAACATTGTACTAAGATCTCTTCAGACTCTTGATCAAGCTGTGCACCTTTACCTTCTTTAATGTTTTATTATGCTCTTAACACAACACCTGATCACGTGGCACTTGTAAATCTCTTATCCCANCTGATCATCTTTGTGGCCCTCCTCTGGACCTGCTCCAACACTTCCATGTCCTTCCTGTGCTGGGGCCTCCAGTCCTTCTTTCTAAGGACTCTGTCCCTGTAATTAGACTCCCTTGGTAGTTCATTTATAGAGTTCATGTTTTTCTTCTTTTTTCACATTGTAAGAGAGTATGAGGAAAAGAAGCAGCTTGCTCCTAAATATACATCTCCTCTGCTTGATGTATAATGATAACCCTTCATTTGTATCTGCATACAGTACTGTAACACAAGGACACATGTATAAGGCAGAGCTCTAGTACCTGAAGGCTACCTGTGAGCTGTGCACAGAGACACCAGTACTTCTTGACAGCACTAGTCTGCTCATCTGCCTATGGTGGATTTAGAAGTACACATTCCAACTCAGCTTCAAATTTCTACATCATGTATCTCTAGCATACATACCAGGTTCAATGAAAACTGAAGTACACATTATCAGTATTAAAATAAAAAAGAAAGAAAAAAGCATCAAAGTAACTATCAAACGCTCATGATCAAATTTTGTATTGACAATGTATATCGATTTTTTTATATATATGTATATGTTTTTCTTATTGAGTTAGCTATCTTTAAAGTCCAAAATATTTTCTGGTAAGAGTTATTCTTTATAAAATACTTGTTACTTAGTGTAATATGGTTATTTTCTCTGTTGTGCTGCTACTTATCTCAGACCATAAGTTATTTGATTGATATTTTTGGAGTGCATAACTTTCATTTCTCTTCCAGTTTTCCAACCAGTCATATCTTGAGAAAAGACACGTGGTAGAATAAAGTCTAGCAGTTAATTCTCATAATGTTTAGAATGCTTGTGCTGGTCTTTCTTTTAAAGCCAAGACTTATTTTACATTAATATTATGTATATTTAAGTGGTGCAACAAAAAGCAAGCTCAAATTATGTTCGAGTGTGGCCTAAAGACCCATATTTTAAAAAGGAAGTTATATTTATGATCATCTCTTCTTCCTTTATGTAATGGCAAGTTCTCCATATCACTGTAGCAATATCATTTATTTATTCTCATATACATTCATTTTTACATGGCCTTTTATATATAATTACAGTTTAATTAGATTTTTTTTTCTTGCAACAGAGAGATGTTTAGGACCTTAGTCAATTGAGTCATCAGTTTAAGTCTTCTGTTACTTAATAGACTGGTTTTTTGGGTTTTTTTTTATTGTATGGTACAACTTTTCTGAATTTTCTAATTTGTAAAATTCTTCTTTCATGCATTCTATACTAGTCAATAGGGTTTTTTTTCTCCTGGACACTAGTAACAACAAAAGTACTGCACAGTTATAAAAAATAGTAAAATTAAGGTAACAGTAAAATATGCTGCTAAAACATATGACTACTTCACTTCAGTTGCAACTATGGACCAGCGGCCAAGATTTAACTGCATATAAACCAGACTCCTGGAGCTGCTACAACAAAATACAAAATTATGACAAGACACTCAAGAGCTACCCCATTATAACAGTAAATATATGTGCAAACCACATGGAAAGATCCTGGTAACAGTTAATGAGACAGACATACTGATAAATGTTCCATTTTTCCTTTTATACATTTGCTTAAAACAGAAAAAATGCATTTCAAATTCCTAGTCCATGGAATGATTCCAAACACATGGAATAGAGTCCATGGAACACATGGAATGTACTAACAAATAGATTATTTTTTTTAATATCCAACCACGTCTTTAATCCTCTGGTCTAGTAGAGTCTTATGCATCCATCTGAAACTGTACTGAAACCAGGAAATGATTTCCAAGTNTTTCTCTATTAAAATATTCCAATTAGCCTTAAACCAGCACAACAGGAAAATACAATGAGATGTTTTTTATTCTTATCAAGATAGTAGTGTTTGCTGTTAGAGTGTATTAAATTCTAGTACTTATGTTTTTCACATAGTGCCTCCAGCATCATTGTAATATTTTTCCTTGTGAAGGCATGTTTTCAGTCTTCATTTAAGGCTTTTTGCAATAAATAATCAATATTTGCCTTAAGGATATCATACTAGTGTTTCTAGTGAAAAGTGGGAAATGCTTTATTGACCTCCAGATGTAGACAGTGGGTTCAAGCATGAACTGGAAGCATTTCTTTTGTATTTCTAAAACAGCCACGATGTCTCAAATTGATTTCTACTATTAGTTCTTTTCTAGAAAATAGTCATCATGCAATATACCTGCTAGCCTAAAAGTTCTCTGAGCAACACGAGACTTTTAAGAAAAATGACCAGAAACCAAGTTAACATTTGTCAAGAATTTAGCTCTTTCATTTTCACTGGCTTAGCCCCATACTGAATTGTCTTTGCTGTAAATCCAAGATGGTGACAGACCTCACAGGGCAAAGACATAGCCTGATACAGGGAAATCTTTAGCAACTTTAGATGACGTTTACTTTTTCTCCTTCTATTTGATTTTAGTTCCAACAGACAATGTCAGAATACAGAGTATGAAGCTTTTTGCACTTCTCAGATTAGAGTGACAGAAACTGCTTCTAATCCTCCATCATCCTCAAATTGACTACTATCTGCTATCTGACATTGTCAGTGCTGAGCACTGTATGTACCTGCAAACACAGATGATTGAAAAAATTCATTCTAATCTATAAGAAGTGTAACTAGAACTACATTGACATTGCCTCTATCTTCTAGGGAAAGAGGCAGAGAAGGGGAAATTATCTAAAAATCTATACTTAATTGAAAAATGGGAGGTGTTTTTAGGAGAACGTGTTGCTGTGCAATACACTTTTAAGCTAGCATTTCATGTGACAAGACTAGTTTATACATCTTATGCTGTTGTGCAATACAGATGCACATTTGTTAAAACAGGCTTCATCTGCATATTTGAAGTAAAAAAAGATGGGTCCAAGCCAGGACTCTGAACCAAGCAGATGGCAGGTAACAAAGGCTAGTTCAGACAAGAGTGCTTTACTGACAGTATGATACATAAAAAATTTGCTAGCTTTTGTAGAGGTTGTATTACAAACTACGAGATTCTGTCTATCAGCCCCCACTTAAGTTGCCAAATCCTGCCCTGAGGAACTATCCATTGCATTACATTGTTTTATCAACTGTAGGTGCTCACAATTTGCAAAAGAACAAAGCACCAAAACCTCTCTGAAAATGCCACATATTTGGAAAGCCTTTCAAAGCATAGAATCCCCTGGCTGTTCCACCAGAAAATAATCCTGTTCCACCAGAAAATAATCACTGACATTCCCAGTGTTGAATATATCAATATTTTAAAAACTTAATACAAAACTAGCAGTCCCATTGATATAGGACTTCTGGACTTAAACTGTACTCTGATTAATAAACAAATTGCAATAACGGGTGTTCTTAAAAAAAAAAATCTATAATCTAAATAACCATCAGAAAAAGGGCTCTCACTTGCTTATTCTAGATGCACCACTGTCACAAAAGAATTTAAGAGTGAGGTAGCTACAAGAACATAGTCCACCAACCAGAGACATAGATTTTATTATCTAAATACTCTGGGCAATAACAGTTGATTAGTAAGAGTATCTTTACATTAGGAAATTACAGGAGTGGGTTATCTTAACAGTTGTATGGTGAAACTGTTCACTGAATGAAAAAGGGAAGATTCACTTACTTCAAGGCATCTTTGTGGCAACAAATTACACCACAAAATTGTGTAGTAATGTTATGATTTGCATTGTATAACAAGATGACTGAAGAAGGCAAAACAACAAGAATAAACACAGAAAATAAGATGATCTCATCAGTCCCCCTCTTAAAAAATAATGTTTTTTAAAAGTAATTTCTAAGACTGCAGATTAATCTGAACAGACATCTCCTGCATTTCACAGTCTTAAGGATGTATTTAGCACTAGACACCTTCATCACTTTCTTCATCTCTCATTGCTTGGCTGAGTCTCCATAGACTTTGGACAAGGTAACAAGGGAATTAATGGCAGGCTTCAGAGTCAGGAAAAAGGTGCAATCCATAACAGTTTGTAAAGTTCATGAGACAGAACCTCTGTCACTTCTGAGCTCTGCTTGAGACAGGGCAGTCCAATCAGGTTGGAAGTTAGACAGTGTGACACCCATTTACAAAAAGACACAGAAGAAGGATTCAGGAAACTAGAGGCCTGTCAGTTTGACTCTGGTGCCAGGTTAGCTGATGGAAGAGTATATATGGAACAATCAGATTATTTGGCCCAGTCAGTGTGGCTTTATGAAATACAGGTCCTGCTTAATGTATGAGAGAAAGACTGCAGATGTCTGTCTGGACTTTAGTAGAACCTCTGACACTGTTGTCCTGCTAGGGCGAAACAGGTCCTGAGCACTTGCTTGCAGTACTGATGCTCTGTCTGATTGGCTGGATTTCAAATTTCTCTCCTGCCGGTGGTCTATTTTGCCTCCAGGAGCGATTGAAGGGGTTTTGCTCTGGAGGGGCTTGACCTCACTTGCTTCCGGGCTACGCTCCTCCTCCTCCTGCGGCAGGATACTGCAGGCTAGCCCCCGGGGGACACTGGCTCCCCTCCTCAGACTTTTTTTTCATTTCGACAGCATATTCAGGCTCTGCTACCCTCTCTGCCTTGTGATTGCATCAAGAGCATATATTGGAATTGTAACTTCCTCGTTTATTACTTCAGCACTGATCAGTGAGTTAATGTGGCTACTAAATCAGTTGGAGTCTCTGGTTTTCCCACCAATAGCCCTGCCCAGGGAAAAGGGAATCCATTTTGTGCCTGGCAGTGGCACTTGCCACTTCTCACCCTTGGATATTTGCATCTCTTTATTTCTTCTCTAAGCTACTTTAAAATTTCCTCTATGCCTTTTGTGTAAATGATTCCCAACTGGGTATTCAGACTTTGGTAAATTGTAAATAGTTCACTGTTTAGGGGTGTGTATTTGTTTGGCATGGGAATTAATGTTAATAAAGTTTGAATATTTAATATTTTCTGAATATTCTCCTGGAGAAGCCAGGCTCCTCATGACCTGTATAGACATACACTTTGCTGAGTGAAAAGCTGGCTAGACANCTGCACTTCAGCCACAACAACCCCTTGTGGTACCACAGGTTTGGGAAGGAGTGGCTAGAAAGCTGCCCAGAAGAGAAACACCTAGAAGTGTTGATTGATAACAGTCTGAACATGAGCCAGCAGTGTGCTCTGGTGGCCAAGAAAGCCAACAACATCCTGTCCTATGGCAGCAATAGGGTGGCCAGTAGGACCAGCTAGAAAGTAACTTTATCGCAGTACTTGGCACTGATGAGGCTACATCTTGAGTACTGGCTTGAGTGCTGGAACCCTCCCCACAAAAGGGCATTGAAGTACTAGGGTGTATCCAAAAAAGTGCAACAAAGCTGGCAAAGTGCCTAGAGCACTTATGAGAAGCAGCTGAAAGAACTGGAGTTGTTCAGACTGCAGAAAAGGGGGTTGAAAGGAGACCTTTTTGATGTGTACAGGCACCTGAAGAGAGGTTGTAAAGAAGTGGGGATCAGTCTGCTCAACCAAGTAACAAAGTGACTGGACAAGAGGAAATGGCCTCAAGCTGCACCTGGGGAGGTTTTGAGTGACATTAGGAAGAATTTCTTTACTGGAAGAGTTATCAGGCATTCAAAGGGCTTGCCCAGGACAGTGGTGGTGTCCCCATCCCTGGAGGTATTTAAGAGTCATGTAGATGTAGTGCTTAGGGATATGATTTAATCAAGGACTTGTCAGTGTTGGGCTAACCATTTGCACTCAATGGTTCTAAAGGTTTCTTCTAATCTCGACAATTCTGTGATTCAGTGATTTACTCATGGCTAGTGATAATCCCTGAAGTCAATTGAAATAGGCTGCTTCTCCAATAGCTGCTTGTAGAAATTACAACCCAACTGTGAAGAAACTTAAATTCAATAGAAAAGGTACTTATGCTAGGTCTAAGTAAGGAATTCAACTGCTTACTTCATGCTATATTTGAAATTCTGCACTCATTTTAAGGCAGAAAAATATGGTCTATTTTTATCTTGGGGTTTTGGAAACAAGAGAAAACTTAGTGAGCAAGAAGTCTGATCAGAACCAAATAATCTGCATCATATCATCACGCTTGGCATAAGCCGAGTTTGGTTTTTAAAAGGAAAGAGTTAGGAATATAAGAATCAAAGTCTGTAACTTCACTGGAGTCACTAGACGATGCATACTAGCCAGTGAAACAACTGTTGAAACAATTACAAACAAAAAACACACAAGCAAACAAACAAAATTCAGGACTTTATTTTCACCAAACACTAGATTTACCAAAAATCACATGAATGCCATTCTTTAAAAATCACCATCATCATTAAAAAATGTGTATTTCTGTTCAACTCTAAACAATAAAGAATCTCTATTATTGTTTTAGTGTTTTACCCTCACATACAATTTGCTTAAACAAAACCTGAAGGGTTTATTGTACCAAAAATTATAAAGGAGGCAAAGAACAACTGTATTCTAAATCCACCCCTTCCCTGGTGTCATGTAGAAGAGGTAAATGTTTGACTGATTCTTTTACCAAATCTCTCATCTGCCTTTTTTTCCTTTTTCTACATTCCATGGAAATTTTCCAGCAACAAAATCTATGATACAGAAAAGTGGCACTAGGAATCAAAATTGATAAACACTAAACTTGTATCACATACACTGGAAAAAAAATCACATCTAAATTGTCGCATTCACATCCCATAGGAGAGTAGGAAATTTGCAGACAGTGCACATAAACAAACATAAAACTGTCACATTACCATGCCTGAGACTAAGCAGATATGAAAAGCAATCTCGGCTACATGTATTTTTCTTTATTAAAATTGCATTTAAAAGCTGTGCATAAAAAGGTCTTAGGAACACTAAAACACCGTAACAGGCACAAAGATACTAGGCATATAATACACACAATGTGGTTTGCAGTATCAGCCATGGCACTAGCAAACAAGGTCATGGTTTTGTAACATGGTACAAAAGTACATGCTGACAGATAAAACTAAGAGGGGAAAACACAGTGAATCCATGTCTAATCACAATTAGTATCATGATTTGAGATTCCACTTCTCATACATACTTAATGGATGTCTAAAGTTTAAAGATAAGACACTCTGCTGGTTTAACACAGTGTGCTCTAAACAAGTCTCACTCTTACAACAGAAAGTGAGTGAAAAAAAAATCAAAAATAATTGTGGTTAGTCCAGATCTCTGAACTAATACTGCAAACATCCCCTGCCCCTCCCCTCCTGGGTGGGACAAGGATAAAGAGAATCTGAGAGGGAGATAACATAACAAAATATCATCGTGAGTTGAGATAAGGGGGAAAAATCAAACTAAGTTTAATTAAATAATATAGAGTAATTCAAAGGAAAAAATCTGGTGTACATAGCAGGCAGGGGAATAGAAAAAACTTGAACCACACACACAGCAAACAAAGGAAAAAGCGAAGGACCCCTGCCCAGAAGTAGGGAAAAAGGCAACAAAATCCCAGAACAGAAAACCTTACAAGCTACAGGATTGTCATGGAGGCAGGTAATTAGTTGGTCGAGGTAGGGATTATAAAAATAGAATTATTTGGATTTCCTGAACGCCCCTTCCCCACCCCCAACAATATACAGAACTAGTTTAACTTTATTTAGAGGCTCAATTCAATGGGGAAATATCTTCACAGGATACTATGGGCAAATTTAGAGATTTAGGAAGTCAGACAATGTAGACAATGGAAAAGGCTAAGCTACAAACACGGTTTTTACTCCACTAAAAATTAGGCTGAACAGAGAATTAAGGGAACAGCAGGCTTTACTCACAGAGGTGAGATAGGAAATTGGAGATGATCCCTTGATGGATTTCTCTGTGCATCAGCTGCCTTCTGATACTGCAAGCAATATTCAATCATGGAGCCAAATGCCAAAAGTCCAAGGAAGGTAGAAAAGCCGCCAAACCCAGAAGTGTCTCAAGCACTTCTTCTACGAGTGGGATGATCATGGAATGATGCTGCCTCAGCAGTGGCAGGGGAGAGCCAAACTATTAGCATCTTCCCAGACATGATAGCAACCAGGAAGTTGTCTGTGGTATGGTCTGAGAGCAGCTGGGTCCGAGCGCTGCCAGCAGCTCTCTCAAATGGACCACAAGACTTGCCAAGATTGCAAATTTGCACAGATAGGGGCCAAAAGTCAGGGAGAACCATCCAAAAGTAGGCACGGTGCAAAAAACAGAAGCCATGCAAAAGGCAGGAGCCGTCCACAAGTGGAGACAGTCCAAAACAGGAACTCCCAAGTGAGCACTCTGTCACAGCAGGAACTCTGTCAAGATGGGAAGTCTTTCCAGGCAGGAAATCTTTCAAGGTGTGAACATCATGCCTTTTCCTTTGTTCTATTTATGCTTTTCTAGACAAAGTGTCCAGTTGCCATTTTACACTGGGCGCAAAGAACCCAGCCAACCGTCAGCCCAATTCCCAGCACAGGTTTCCACACAGGTCAGTACATGTGTGGAGAAAGGCATCTTTTGTTGTTCTCCCTTTAAGCCGCAGTCAGGAGGGGACGCGGTTTCTTGTGCCACCTTCTCCTCCCCATTCAAACCCCTGGAGTTGGAGAGGGGCAAGAAGGAAAGAATTTGGAATGCTGTACAACATTCCACCCCAGTGGCAATGGACATATTTGTCTAGAAATTCAGAGTGATGGGTAATAACCCCTTGCAATTCAGTAAGCTGTGTGTGCTATATATAATAGGTTAGCCTTCCCATGCACAATGCCAATATTAACAATGTCAAACTTAACAATAGCCCCAACAATATTTAACAGTGACACAGGTAAATAAACAAATTTTGCTCTGTCCCTGACAGAGCAATAAAAAAGTTCATGGTAGAGCCTTAGCTGCTCTGAATCCATGTCTGGAGGTCATGCTCTGTGGGTCGTGATGCCATCATCCACTAAGCCACCTGGGTGATGTGCAATCTCCTGTATAGCTGGTTCTCCGTTTCCCAGGTGCTGGTGCTAGTCAAGAATGGGTCAATCTGCCGGAATCTGGTCTTCAGCTTTGACTCTGTCCTGCAGGGAGACAAAACTTGCCTCAGTATGTAATAGACAGGCTTAGCAATTAATAGTTGTGGATAGTCCACTATACACTAATGCAGTGGGTCTTCCCATTGGCATTCATGCTCCCCAGGCATCTAAGCTTCCTGGTTTAGCCAACAATCATGGGCACAACCCCTATAAGGGGTAATTTAACCAGCCCGGTTTGGCTCACTTGTATTAGGGACAAGGAATTACCTCGGTCCCTCCTGGCATGTGGTCAGTGACCACTGTTGACTCAACTAGGCAGCAGGTCTTAGTTTTGGGGTTTCTGTAGCTCTGCCAATGATTGCTGACTGTTAAAAACTGCCTGAGCCACTGCTGCCACATTTAGTGTCTTGCCTCCTGTCTGCATGGCAAGAAAGAGTTAATTCTCCTTCCTGGAAAAGTGGCAGGATCCGTCTTGGGGAAGGAGGGTGAAGGGGAAGGGGCTGCCACTTCTGGATGTGCCACAGTCCATAGGCAAGTTGCCAGCCCAAGGCTTATTGTGGCTGTGGCCACTGGGCTTATCATACTGATTCCCACACTGGTTTTGAATGCACAGTATCAAGTCTTTTAGTTGTCAATTTGCCAGCTGCTTCAAGGTAGTTTTGAATGTTCCTAGAGATAGGTCTTGGATTTTTCAATCTGCAGGTTTTTGTCTTTTCAATTATCTCTATGTTTGCCAATGCTTGGGCCTGCAAACTTGCTGACAATCCCCTCATGAGCAGGTGAAGCCTCTCTGGGTTGACTGGGCTACTTAAGGGACAGTCATATTTTCCTTTATCATATATTGCTCATGACTTCTAACTCCTTCGGCTCACTTGTATAAGCCGGATGAAAGCTGCTTCCCCAGTAAGCTGTCCAAGTGGTCATGCTACATGAGGCCTCAGGTTCACGAGTCAGGAACATGTCGTCCCCCAGTCCCCGTCTGCTTCTTCAGAGTCTAAAATGATTTTATCTCCACCAACCCGGGAGAGCCTTTAAACGTATTCTGCCACTGAGTCACCTGGCTCCCTCACATACTTAATTTGCAAGTCACTCAGCTGAGCGACTGTGTAATGCTTATTAAGAGTGGTGAAAGCACCACATTTGCCACCCTTGGTGTCCAAAATTAAGGTTTTTGTCACCAGCAGCATGTTTTTTCGTACAATAGTGTCCTACTCACTGGAACTCTCCTCCCCACTCGGTACTTGAGAGTCCCTCTCTGGTTTGGATCTGGACTTTTTGTGCAATTTTTTAGCTTTTTGCAGCTGTCATGGGTTTAAAGAGCCGACAGAATGAAGCTCTCAAATTGGAAAAAGAAACAGAATTATGTTTAGCGAGAGAGATACAGATAGAAATTACAAAGCAGATACANTTATCTATGTTTTGAGCACTTATTCGTAAACATCTCAGCAAGCCTATGAGTGAAGTAGACATCACCATTGTTTCCCTCTCGCAGCCTATAGTATAATTTTCTCTATTAAAATATTCCAATTAGCTTCAAACCAGCATAAGCTGCGTCAGTGTCTGTTCTGCTCAGTTTGGCAGGGTTCCCTTCCCCCCAGTTTTCCAGCAAAGTGGCTTGTGCTAATTGTACATAGCAGTGTTTAAATATCCATTCTCCCATAGTTATCAGAATGTTTTTTAGCAGGCCATTGTAATGTTTGATCTTCCCAGCAGCTGGTCCATGATAGTGGGGTGTAATACACACACTCAATGCCATACTCCTTGGCCCAGGTTATTTCAAAAATTAGTCCCATTATTTGGTTCAATTCTTTGTGGAGTGCCGTGTTGCCACAAGACATGTTTTCCAACGGCCAGGAAGTTGTTCTGAGCAGTGACGTGGGGCATGTTTCCATACATGCAGTGGTTGCTTCCATCACTGTAAGCACATAGCACTTGCCTTGGCTAGTTTGTGTCGGTGTGATGTTATCAGTCTGCCAGGCCCGCCCTTATTTATATTTCAGATATTGCCCCCCATACCACAGAGGCTTTACCCACTTGGCCTGTTTAATTGCAGCACAGGTTTCATGTTCATGGATAATCTGTGCAATAGTGTCCATCGTTAAGTACGCCCCTCAATCTTGAGCTCATCCATATATTGCATCCCTTCCTTGATGGCCCAAGGTACCATGTTCCCACCAAGCTAGAAATAATTCACTCTTATGTTGCCAGTCCAGATCCACCTTAGGCACCTCAGTTATAGCATCTTGATCTACTTACTGGCTGTTCTGATGTTCTTCAGTGGCTCGGTTCTTGGGTACACTTGTGTCCACATGACATACTTTGACAATCAAGTTTTCTACATGGGCATCAATATCTTGCCACAATTCAGCAGCCCAGATGGGTTTACTTCTGCACTGCCAGTCGTTTTTCTTCCATTGCTGTAGCCACCCCCACAAAGAATTTGCCACCATCCATGAGTTTGTACAGAAGCAGAGTGCTGGCCATCATTCTCACTCAGCAATATCTAAAGATAGTCAGATGACTTTCACCTCTGTGAACTGACTTGGGTCACCTTCTTCCTCAGCACCTTCTGCAACCCATCACACAGGACTCCACACAGAGGTCTTCCATCTTTGTGCTTTCCCACAATGTAACAGAACCCATTGTTTTTCATTATCTGGCAGTTTTTGTATGGTAGGGCCTCCTAAGCATGTGTTATCTCCACTTCCTCTGGTGACATCCCAAAACCTCTGCCTTCTGGACAATTTGCAATGACATCTAAATTCCGCAAGTGGTTAGGGCTCCCTATTCAAGCCCACTGCATTTTAAGTGCAATCCACATGTGCAAACTCCACGTGACATCAGTTGCATGATGGGTAGAGGAGACCTTTCCTCTGAACATCCACACTGGCAGTCAGGGTGCCAGAAGGAGCTATGTTTCAGTATCGATCACCTCCGAGGCAGCTTGAATTTCTTCTTACACTGCCAGTATCTCTTTCAATCAGAATGTAGTTGGTCTCCACTCCTTTGTGACTTTGACTCCAGAATCCCATAAGTCAGCCTGGCATCTCCCCAGATGTTTTCTCCCAAAGGTTCCATGTAGGACCATTCTTCCTGGTTGTAGGGTATTTTTAACATCTTGTCCTCTCTGGGCTACTCACAATCTCACAATGCACAATCTCCTGACAGATTTGTTCAAAGGCATGTCACTGCTCAGGGCCCAATTGAAAATCATTCTTCTTCTGAGTCACTTGGTAGAGAAGGCTCACAGTAAGACTGTAGTCT
>WBNM01033562.1:58873-74916 GCA_013399055.1 Ramphastos sulfuratus | reverse complement strand
GTGCTGATCTATGGCACAACATTACGGCATGACTGGAGAGAATTCCAGTGAAGGTGCGGCACGTAGACGCACACATACCTAAAAGCAGAGCCACTGAGGAACATCAACACAACCATCAGAGAGATCAAGCTGCTAAAATTGCTCAAGTGGACACAAACTGATCTTGACCTTGATTGGAAACACTGAGGTGAACTGTTCTTAGCTCGGTGGTCCCATGATTCATCTGGACATCAAGGCAGAGATGCAACCTACTGATGAGCACGCAGTAGGTCAATTGACTTAACCATGAAGGCTATCACCCAAGTCATTCATGACTGTGACATCTGTGCTGCTATTAAGCAGGCTAAGCGAATCAAGCCCTTATGGTATGGTGAGCGATGGTCCAAGTACAAATATGGTGAAGCCTGGCAGATTGACTACATCACTTTGCCTCGTTCTCGTTCTGGCAAGCAGTATGTGCTAACCATGGTAGAGGCTAGCACCGGATGGCTGGAAACCTATCCAGTTCCACATGCTACTGCACGCAACACCATTCTTGGTTTGGAGAGACAAATCATGTGGAGACATGGAGCTCCAGAGAGAATCGAATCAGACAATGGCACTCATTTCAAGAACTATTTTGTGAAAAACCGGGCCAACGAGCACAGTATTGACTGGATCTACCACATCCCCTACTATGCACCAGCTGCAGGAAGGATTGAGCACTACAACGGTTTGCTCAAAACCACCCTAAAAGCCATGGGGGGTGGAACTCTGAAAAACTGGGACAGGCATTTAGCACAAACAACTTGGTTCTGCACAATCAGATTTGGTTCAAACAGTAGATGGTGATAAAGTTCCTGTTGTACATGAAAAGATTCTGTTAGGAAAATCTGTTTGAGTATTTTCTCCTTCAGGTGAAGGGAAACCTGTCCGAGGGGTGGTTTCTGCTGAAAGTCCTGGTCATACATACTGAGTAGGGCAGGAGAATGGTGAAATCCAGTGTATTCCACAGAGAAATCTAACCTTAGCTGAGAGAGTTTAAATTCAGAGTATATAATACAAGCTGTTAGGAGTTTTTTTCCTGTTTTAAGTACTGTGTGGTGTCCAATAACACAGAATCTACAGGAGAATCTGCAATATGTGAGCATGAACCCAATGTCACCTGGGAGTCCCTTTTCTCATCTCATCTGTGAGGAGACAAACTATTCCCTGTTTTCTGAGCTTTTGAATCACCTACATCCAAGATAGCTATCACAGTAACAGACCCTTGGGGGACACCATTTCCTGTATCTCCCCAGTCACCTTTTCAAAAAATGTTTCTTACTTGTAACCCCTCCATGTCTTTGGCAAAAAGGCCAACTTAGATAGTGGCTCAGAGTTACTCAGCAATTTTATGTTCGGCATCCTTTAAAAATCTTGCATAAATACCCTTTGTGATACACTAGTCCATATTTTATTGGATTGTTTTAAAAGTTCTCTTGGCATTCCAAATCAAAATAGTTTCTCAGTCTGCTACAGTGAGGGTAATTTCTGGGGACAAATACAATGTAACACAATGTAAAGACATCCAGTGCAGAAAAGCTATAATGACATTCAAAACAAATATGTGTTTTTGCCATGAGTTTGACAAATCTGGGATTTCACTGACTTCTCAAAACCCACAATCAACAACTGAATATGGAACCTCTGTCTGTTGATTCTCTGCTTGGCTTACTAAACCATGCTGTCTTGTATTCTCTTGATACCAAAGGCCACACTGGCAGCCTGACCTTATAACTCTGCAGCACACAGTTACAGAGAACCCATGTCAATGGATTTGGCAGAGGCCTTAAACCACAGCTGCAAATTGGTTTCCAGTAAGACAATCACAGCAAGAGAATTCCTGGGCAAGATTTTGATGCCAAGAACTCAACAGGAATGATGCCAATGCAATTAAGTCAGCTTTAAGTGCCATACCTCTTAGATCCTCTTATTCCATAGTTACCCAAAATACTTTGAAATTCTCCCCTCATGAAGAATCTCTTCCTGAATGCCCTTAGTTTTTAAAACAGAGAAATCAACAACAAATCTAACAGTGCTATTAGAATGGGCATCAGTACAAAACAGTGAACATAAAGTAACACAAAATTTTAATCAAAATAGCTTACTGTAATAATAACGCAAGCTATTCTTGGTGTTTATTAAACATATTCCTGGTAATCCCTTCAAAAGTAATAATTACTAACCATGATATTTGCATTAGCACAGAAAAACAAAAGGTTGTTATGCAATAGCACAAACAACATTGAGATCTTTGTTCACAAAGTTCCTGAAGTGAGAAGAGAATTTTTCATTGCATTTTGGTCCTGCAGCCTCTGGAATAGTGCTAGTTGATGTGAGCCATATTTACATCAAGGAAAGAGGTAAGAACTGAACGGCATAGACAATATGCTGCAGTATTAATCATGTGTGTTTGCCCTGATTAATTGGTAGCAAAGAGGTAACCTCACATGGTGGCATAATTTAGGAGTGAATCTACGTAAGCAGAGTTAGGTCAAGGAAACTGGTACCCATTTTCAGATTTGTTTTCCTGCAAATCTGTTCTGTAAAGGCAACATAAACTCTAAAGGAGTCCAGAAATCCCAAACTGCTTTGTGAAGCATTTCCTTAACTAAATAGTTTCTGAGCTATGCCTCTTCCAACACAGCAGCTATGTCCTTGAAATAAAACCACTGGGAGAATAATAAAGTCTTTATCTTTACATGTAAGTTCCCAAGCAGGAATAAAATCTGATAGAGACTGCTGAAAATTGAATTTACTCTTCTTCAGTTTATGAAGACTCTTCATATATATTAAGAGATACGTGTTGAAAATTCTGAACCATGAAATAGCTGCATTTGCTCAATATCCGCTGGATTTCAAAATTATATTGAACCCTTGAGCAAATTAATACATTGCTACAGCTGAAAACTGGCAGAACAGACTGATAATCATTAAAGCATTATCTGAGATGATCAGAGAGCTGCAGCAGCTCTGCTATAAGGACAGGCTATGAGATTTGGAGCTCTTCAGCCTGGAGAAGAGAAGGCTTCGAGGAGACCTTATAGAAGCCTTCCGGTATCTGAAGGGGGCCTACAGGAAGGCTGGGGAGGGACTATTTACAAGGTCTTGCAATGACAGGACAAGGGGCAATGGGTTTAAACTGGCAGAGGGGAGATTTAGACTGGATGTCAGGAGGAAGTTCTTTGCAGTGAGGTTGGTGAGGCACTGGCACAGGTTGCCCAGGGAGGTTGTAGCTGCTGCCTCCCTGGAGGTGTTCAAGGCTAGGTTGGATGGGGCCTTGATTGACCTGTTCTAGTGAGAGGTGTCCCTGCCTATGGCAGGGGTTTGGAACTAGATGATCTTTGAGGTCCCTTCCAACTTTGCCATTCTATGACTGTTTGCAGGAGATTTGGTTCTAAACAGATGCTTCTTCCCTATCATTAGAAGAAAAGCACCAGGGACCAAACTCTAAATGTAAGTGATATTAGATGTCCAAGGATGTGAGACAGCCAGGTGAGGTTAACAGGACTTTATAGAGGCACATACCCTACTGGAGCAGAAGCCAAAGATGGAGTACCACAGGGTTCCATTTTAGCTACAAGAAGGGTATGGTTCAGCTGAATCCTACTCAGAGCTTGTCACTGGATAGTCATAGTTCAGAGTGGCTGATGTGCAATTCTGTCCCCTGTGAATCACTGCCACCAGAAGGCTGAGTCTCACAGAACAAAGCTGCCGAGTTCTATGCAAACCCACCAGGTTGACTGTCATAATCATTAGGTTTGCCCTATATCACCATACCTAGGTGTACAACAGACACTGAGGATTTCCTAATGATGCATGCAGTCCCCAGGGAAAGAAAATCCAGAAGTTTCCTATGGTGAATATAATGCTGACCCAAATTGCAATTACTTCTCTCCAGTAAAACTACAAATCTCTTCAGTTACTGGCAATGATATCCTTTATGTATGTGGTTTCTTTTTTGTTACAACACATTTCAGCTCCTGCAAGTTCAAGTTTCTAAAATGCAAACCAGAACTGGTTACATGGGAAATTCATTGTTTACTGAACTATGTAGAGAATACTTAAAATTAGTTGTGAAATTTTCTGTCTAGAAAGTGTTAAAATGAAGGTCACAGATTCTTGCAATATGACAAAGCCAAAAGAAAGTATAATCTTAACACAACACAAACTATAAATAAGAACCAAGCCAAAATATGTTAGTTCTTATCACCATGTGTCTGTGGAATCACTGTTTGGACTGATTATTGATTTCTGCTGAAGTTTCAAGATAAAACATATATCCAGTAGCAAGGGAACTGATAAAGACTAAGAGCAAAATTTCCAAGACTGTCCAGAAGTTTTAGGAAATGTAAGACGCCTTTACAAAAATGTAGGAATCCATGTGCTATTCAATTTCCCAGAGGTTGAGAATTCAACAACTCAGGAACAAAGAAAAGTTTGCTCCCTGTAAGCAGTACTAACTGCTGCTTTTTGTATTCTGCTACTTGAGGTTTGTGTGAAGATGGGCTCCTTGCACCCATATTTTCATAAGCACCAGGAAATGTTTTTTTGATTTGTTAATAAATAGTCAACTGATTACTGAATAAAAACTTAGATCCTCTCTGTACAAATTAATCACAGCTTACTAGTGGCAAATACCAACAAAGTTGTGAAAATACAGGATCTTCACCTTCCAGGCTTGAACCATTTTTTCAGTCAAGCAGAAGTGAAACTCTAATGTGTTCAGCACCAAAATCAAGTCCTGCAATTCCAGCTATGACACTAAGAGTGTGAAAGTGTGGATGTGAATGACAAGTACATTAGAAAAAGACAGTTAAATGAAAACATTCTTACATAATTATAAAACAAACACCCTTACTATATAATTTTCAGACTCGGATGTTAAAATTATACTTTTGAGTGCAACATAGGTGGTTGGAAGGATGCATAAGACTTACTCAGGATCCTTTTCAGGAGCAAAAGGAGTTAGTAGAAGTCTAGAGACTGCAGTGGCAAGAGGTCCAAACTAGAACAGAGATGAACTTGGAAAGTGCACATTTCATTGTCTTAGCTTGGTAAATTTGTGTGTAGGTATTTTTATTCACTGGAGAAGTGTCTTAGCCTGGCATGTTAGGATGTGAATTTATAGCTCTGAATACACTACAAATAATGGATATTCCAGAATCAGTGAATGTTTGTTTGCAACTATTAAGCAAACTGCCTGTTATGTGCAAATCTCTCAAACCCTATAGATAAGCACATATTTTCATCTGGTATGAACTTCGTCCAGCAAGAAGAACAGCACATTGCAGAATGGTCGTACCACAGCATTTGTCAAAAGGAAAACCACATATATCTCTTTACAGTACAGAAGCTTGGAGTCCCAGGCTCAGGACAAATGCCAGTAGCAAACCATGAAAATACAATGTGATAACGGGGAGAAGTATCTGTGAAAACACTGATTTGGATTATATGCTTCAGAAATTGCCATACAAACTGTAACAGTTACTATCCAATACCAACTGTCTAGGGTACTTGCAATGAACAATACACAGGAAACAAAAAAACCCCAAATTATTGCATAATAGCCTCTTTTCCCAATGGCTTTACAGATGTACATTGCAAGCAATAGCAAGAAATATTAGAAAGAGAAAGGAATATGTATCCCTAAAATAGCCAGTACTCTGCTGTTACTACAAAAAAATTTGAAGTGAACTATTTGAAGTGAACTCAACTAAGAAGTCACAAAGGCAAAACCAGAGCTTAATAATGTCAAATTATTAGAGACAAAGAATTTCCCTGCTGTACTGGCTTGAGGCTAATTGGAATATTTTAATGAGAGAAATTAGATCATTGGCTGTGAAAAGAAAATAATAGTGATGTCTATATCGCTCATAGGTTTCACTGAGGGGCATAAAAACAAGAAATGTAAACAAAAAGTCAGTCAGTCTCTGGCTGTCGCCTGCTTCACTATCTCTGCCTGAACCTGTGTAACTCGAACTAATCATTCTTTTTTTCTAACCTCTTGCTGACCTTTTGCAGTTCACCCTGCATGTAAGTGAGATCCTGAGATAAGGGAGGGAGGTTGGAAAGCAGGAGGAAGGAGAGGAGCTGGTTTGGAAAGCCCTCCTGGGGGGTTCTGCTGCTCTGGAGGGGGTTTGTATCTCTGTACTACTTCTAAGTTGTATATTTTTTGTATATAGTTGTAAATATCTGCATATATTGTATATATATGCGTGTAAATTGTGCAATGCTGTAAATATATTGCTTCATTCCTTAACTTCCAGCCAGATGAGTTAGTCTGGTGAATCCATGTGCGTGTTGGCAAAGGGGAACTCTCTAACTGCCACAACTGCCCAGAGAGATACTTACAAAATAGGAGAAAATATTTCCTAATCTTACAGCAATTGCGGAGTAGAAAGCTAGGCACATTGAATCAGACAAAAGAACTGGATGAAAATGCCTAGGTTATAGCAATCCTGATGCAGTTCACGGTGCCAAGTTGCAGCAAGTGTTTGCCATTATTTCTGAAGTTTATAGTAAGCTGCAAGATTCATGCTGCTTGGCCATCGGAATATCATTCAAATCTTATACTTTGGGCTTTAATAATAAACAAACAAAAAAGATGAGGATGTAGTAATATCACTTCAAAGGCCATTAGTTTCTGCGCATAACTGGTGATGTTCTGCTAATACAGGAGATTAACTCCAGAAGTGATTTAGTGTTTCGAAATTCACTGTATGGATTTCATACACATTTTTGCAAGAAACTAGTGTTTGCTGGAATCAAGAATACAAGTGAATGAGAAGATACTTGGATCAATCTAAACACACTGTAGTGATTTTTCTCACTGTAGATTCTGAGCTAAAATCCACACATAGCAATCAACCACATCAATTTCCCACAGAGTGATTGTGAAGGAGGCCAGGAAGTGTTACAACTAGTGTTAAATTTCTCTCCCTGCAAAATTCACCTGCGAAGAAAAGCCTGTAGCTGAACACACAGATCTTATTCACTAACCTGTATAACTGAATCATCATTGGACCCCAGAACTTCTCCCATTATATATGTGGTACAGCTTCAGACAAGGCTAGGATTTTGCACAGGTTACAAACAGGTAGTTTAATAATGAGACACCTATCCCCTGTCAGAATGAATGTGTTCTTGGGACTTCTCTGGATCATGTCAAATACAGCACAAGCTTCAATCTTAATGTGCTAAAACTTCAAAAACAGCCTCAGGCCATCATTGATTCCAGGAAGACAGTGCATTATTCTAATTGTTTTGAGAGTTATATACAAGTTCAGTTGAAACTGTGTGCTCTCCAAGAAATTTCCATCACGGCAAGGGACTAAAGTGTCATATTTCAGAAAGGGAATGATAAACAAAATTGTTGTCAATTCTATTAATGCAATTCAAGTTAAAGCTGGATTTATGCTATTGCTTCCCAGATAATTAACTACTTTTAAATGGAATTTAAATATAAATGTTATGGTATACCACAGACAGAGAGGAAAGAGAGAGAGATGGATGTGAAATACCATAATAAAAAATTGCACAATGTAATGATTGGGAAAGCAGAATTTCTCAAGAACAACTTGGGAAAGAAGTAACCAGGATTTGTGCTGCTGGTTTTACAAGTAAGGGAATTAAAAACTCAGTAAGACAATGACCATCTGAGGAGACAAGGTGTTTCTTTGAGATAGGATAGGATTTAAGCATCAAATACCCTAATGAAAAGGGAAAAAAACCAAAAAACAAACAAACCCAACATTTAGAATAAAAACTCACTTGTGTAGCACATTGTTTTTGGACAGTAAAGCTGAAGGAAGTTGAAGGAGATAATCATTCTATAAACATGCCAGTCGTCTCACAGAACACCACAATGAGAATAAAGCTGAGACAATGAATAGCTGCACACCTTCAAATACAAGAGAAGCTGTCTTAAGCAAGAAGACAGGAATTCATTTAAAGAATAATTAGACAACTTGCCAGTAGTGTCCATGGCATAATTAAAGCCAGGATTAAAGCTGGCATATGTGATCAAATCTGTGCACTACTTAACAACATAACGGGAGCTGCAACCCATCCATTCTCAAATTATCTTGCGAGAATTCCAGAAAGTTTACAGAGAAACCTGGGTTCACTGACTTGTGCCTCAACGCAGAAAAGTTATGTATTTCAACAGATTACAACCAAGTACTTCGATACCATTACTGTTTTTCTTTCGTCCACCTAAAACTCTATAGAAACAGTAACATCCTTCTCTAGCCGCTTTTTCTTTGGAATATATAAAGAAAAGGTGGTTTCAATCAGTTCTGATTAAATAATGACTACCTCTATACTTTCTATGGGAATAGGATTCCTGTGAATCCTAGAAGTAAAACAGTTCTGCTTCCTTTTCCCACTGATTTCAATTTCTGCCCTGTATTATAGAAAAAAGATGATCTGGGCTTTGATGACCTCTTAATGTCTGTTTAATTATAATGATATCCAGTAATCATTATTAAACCGGCTAGTTCAATCTTAGAGCTCAAACCAAAAGAACTGTATTTTATTTTAACTGCTTGAAGACTAATAAAAATAATCTAGAAATAAATTGTTAAAATGATTTGTTTTAGTAGATGATATATTAAAAATGGTATTTATAAGTAGTTCCTGTCACAGAACCTTCTGTAACTATTGTGTTTGCAGAAGTCACCCTTAAATAAATGCTCTTCCCAGGTTTCATAGGAGTCGAGATATAGACAAAATGGGAAGTCCTCATCCCACCACATGCTAATTTTCATCAGCAGATCCACATCTATGTAGAGGCAAACACATGGAGGCTGTGGGTTTTGCCTAAAAAGAAAAGGATTAGGAGAATGAAGTACCCTATAAATTCAGGAGACAAAAATCAGGTGTAAGAAGACTGGAGGAAAGAGGAAAGACTGAAATACGTTTTGATGGTACAGCAAAGTAAGGCACCTCTACAAATGCACAGCAAGCAGCAAAACGCCTGATGATTTGTTCATGGATTCATAGATTCATAGAATGGCTTAGGTTGGAAGGGACATTAAAGATCATCTGGGCGGGGACATCTTCAACTAGACCAGATCATTCAAGGACTCGTCCAACCTGACCTTGAACACCTCCAGGGAGGGGTCATCCACAAATTAGCCTCTGGATTTGTACAATTTTAACTTTTTTTCTAAGACAGCAATGGTTTATGCCCTCATGTTACCCCTCTATCTGCAAGTACTCCTATAGCAGCTCTTGAGTTCACAGACCAACTTCACTCAAACCTGGTGGAAGAATAGAGGTCTTCAAGATATGAACTTTACTGAAAGCTTCAGGAACATCTGACTTTGATAGTGCAAGGAGATTCAAATCCATGTGCTGAAGGAAAGACAGTAATAACTTGGCTCTTTATCCATTCTTGGAGTGAATCACACAGGCACAAGTGTAATGACCTACAAGCCAGCATCTACAGAGCTCTGAGCAAGGTTAAGCACGTTCTGTGTCATGCGCATCCGGAAAGCCAGCAGTGGTAGGCAAGCTGGAATGTTCTGGAATGGTAGATAATGTTTGACATGAACCAAAATGAAATCAGGCTTCCTTAGATTCATGGCTCACGTTAAAACCAGCTGTGGACATTTTGCAAGCCTCTGTCTTACCTCTAGTATTAGTCATTCCCATATTACTGTGGAGCAAATTACAGAACAATACTCCAAACATTGCTTCACCTAGAAGTAGCCATGAGGATGTCTTAACTCAAAGGTTTCATTTATACTGAGTATAGAATGGAAACAAGGGACTTAGGAAAAGCAGGAAATGGAACAGGAGAACAAGAGATCTCAGAAGAGCAGAATGACTCAGAAACAGCAGGTAACTCTACAGGAAGCAATACTAAAGCCAGAAGGAACTTAAAACTCTCAGCCATCTCTTAAGAAAATAAAGTTAAGGGCAAAATGACAAACTACTCCAGTGCTACTAAGCAACATGTAGGTCTTGTCTAAAGTACTCCATCCAGCTTCAGGTAATGCTTTTTAAGAAAGAAGAGGTGAACCAAATGAAGAGAGACATAAATAGAAGCACAAAGCTTGGTCAAATAAGCTATGAGGAAAGAATTTGAACTATCTAGCCCAAACAGAGGAGAAAAACAGAATGTCTGCAAGCCTCAGAGTCTTCAAACATGAAGACAAAAAAAACTGCAAGAAGAGGAACATAATCTATGTCCTGGAAATCATAAACACACTTAAATCACAGCCAAATATCAGAAAGAACTTTCTACTGACAAAAACAGTTAAACGTGAAATTAGAGGAATAGAGGTGTTTAGGGTGGTAAGTATAAACAAGCCTCTGCCAGGAACATTCTATGTGTAATCTAAGTTAGTAAAAGATATCAGAGAGCAGTACCGCCAGTCTCTTAACAAAACCCCAAAACAGAGTGGCACAGTTCATGGCTCCAGAATAACCTTCAAGATATTCTAGCATAAATCCTGTGTAAATCTAAGTTTGGCTTAGTATTGGACTAGATGACATCATAAAACACTTTTAAGCCTTATTAGCAGTTTCCCTTACTTACCTCAGGTCCAGAAGCCTCACTATGACATGAATCATGGAACAGAAAAAACCAAGTACTCCAACAACAGCTGACTGATATTTTACACAGAGTGGAACGCAAACAGATAGAGAGAATGCAAACAGATAGAGAGAACCTCTAAATCATGGATGCTGGAAGAAGGAAGTATATATACTGAGTATCAGTTTAAAACTAATGTGATTGGCTTTTGGCAACTATTGTGTTTGAAGAACTGGAATTTGGTTAGTACACTATAAATCGATGAACAAAGTCCTGACTACAGACCTTATGGAGTTTTCTATTTTTGTTTTGTGGCCACAAATATCTCCCTGCTATCTCTTTCTCATTAACATCTTTATGTAGCACCTTTCTATTAAACCAGTCCTCTGAGAGGTATGATAACGTTTCTCTGACTTGTCCATTAAGATAACACTTCTGTTCCACACATCTGTGCCTGTGCTTCTAAATTTCACAAGTATGAGGTAGACTAGCAGTAGCTGGCAAAGCAGAGGATAGGCAGGACTATCTAGAAAGGATGTGCTGAAGCTCTCATCAGCCATACATTCTCCTAAGCTAACTGACACATTTCAGGATGACAGAAGATGCCTGTAGAAAAAAAAAATAATAATAAAAAAAAATCTTATTTCTCAAATATGTGTATTGCCAGCAAAACTCAAAAGAGGAAGGCTTGCCCTCTCAGAAAGTAATTTTAAGGTCCTCTACAATGCAATGATTTTTAAAGTACTAGTAAAACAAATCGTCTCATATTTCTGAAAAAAAAAGTTGTCTAAGGTCATAGATGGTAAGCAACTCACAACAAATCTCCACAAAGAAGGCAAACTTTTTTTCAGAACTCACATTTCACCTGAACCCTTCCACAATGCCAAAATAAGAGAAAAAAAATAACCCCCAAAAATAGAATTCATGTCCTGCTCTTCTATAGTGGCTGCTACAAATATATTTGTGCAACAAGGCAAATAATGAGCAACAACAATAAGTGCAGGTGTCTCAGCTGCAGTAAAGGGGGCCATAAATTTATATTAACAACTTTATCTAGCAACTGCTCTGAGAGAGCAAACTGCATACATCCTACCATCTAGCAGAGAAAAATACCATTTACTTCTTAGAAATATCCGCTTGTAAAAAACTAATATGATTTCACTAGCATGTGCCATGGTACAAACCAATTGATAAAGAATTAATAAAGCTGAGTTACAATGGAGAAAAGAAACCAAACTACCTCAGGTCTCCTGCACAGATAACTCCTCACAAAATCTAAGACAACACTTCTTCAGGTAAAGATTCATATGTTTCAGACTTACTGCTTCATGCTGAATTTTGAAACAATATTAGTGTACTCTGATAATGTCTTGTTTGACATTGCTTTCCATTCCATAGGGAAGGGAACCCTGTCTTCCCTTAATTCTTGTACAGGAAATTAATCATCCTAAATTGAGTTAAGAACTTTTATGCACCCATCCTGACAGCTTCCTTATGAACTAGTGGAATAACTTTAGCCTGTATTAAAAAATCATTTAATACAAAATCAGAATGTCAAAAGAGACGTGCTGAATAACCTTCACAATTCAAGGATATCCCCTTTGGGGACCAAATTTGTAATCAAAGAGCATGATTATCTCCTTTTTTCTCCTCTTTAAAGGATCAAAGCTAATGTCTTGCAGCAGCTGCTGGAAGATAGAAACTATTTGCAAAGCACTATCTGCGGTTCCTGCATTCTGCTCAGGAGGAAGACAGTGTAAGCTCTTGGAACAAAACTCAGGTAGAGCTGCCCAAGAGTGGGGGCTTATTAGGTGGAACCCAGGGTCTATAAGCTAAGGCACTGAGCTCCGAGGAAAGCACAACTCAGTACTCAGGCAATGCAGCTATGGGCACGAGCAGAAGACCCTAGAGAAACTGCTAAAACTAACGAATCTTGCTTTGAGAAAACCAGAACTGTCAGACGCAAAGGCTATACTATGTAATCGGCTTGGGTTAAATAATTGCTTGGATTATGGGAGGATCTGATGCTTTAACCAGCAGTGCTTCCACTCTGGGCTGGCAGAAGATCACATGTAATGCTCTCCACTGCCAAGCTACACTCCACTTTGCACTAAATCAGTCCATGTGGCAGGTGATTTTTGCAATGCCTGAAGGCAAGGCCTTTTCTGAGTGACATGCCGGAGCTCCTGGCTTACAGCTTGTACAGGAGCTGGCAGCATTGCCAACTGCTTCCTGATGCTGAGTTTTATAACAGCAGGGTAGCCTGGCAGTACCTTCCTTCTCTAAAAGGCAGTGGCTCTGGAATCAGACTCAGCTCCATCAGAGCAGTGGTCTGGCTTGAATTTTGTATACAGTCACATGGAAGGAGACAGGAGTTCATATCTTCCCATCCAGATTTAGAGCCTAATCCTTGAAGTTAACTATGAGCTCTAACTATAGAAATAAATGCGAGGTTTCACCTTTTGGCTGAAAGAAGGGTTAAAGCAGTTCAGACTAAACTAAGTGCTCAGTATAGCCATGTACATTGAACCCACTGTATGGAAATGAAGTGAAAATGTAAAGTGAGAGGCCCTGGGGGACCTTGAAAGGTATTAACAAAGAGTTAATGCTCATTTCAGAAGAGTCAAAGAAAAGCAGAGAGAGATTATACCACTTCATGTCAAATACTCTAAAACATGAATTCCACATTCAGCTGATTTACTTGCAGGCTTACCAAATGCATTGCTGCCTCCTTCTCACAGAATCACTATAAGCCAAAGCATGGGGGTAAGGTCCATTATCCTCTGTAATAATGTTCTCAATGTAGAATAAAAGATTGGAAATGTTTTCGGAAAGAAAAAACCCCGAACAATTGAAGAGTATACAAACTGGGATTCTACCACAAACACGTTGCCAAAAAAGGTAGGCTTGCCTAGACCTATTCACTATATCCCAAAACTGCTTGAGGACAGCCAAGTAGTGAGATTCGGTTCTACACCATGCTTAGAGAACTGAAAATGCAACTGTTAGATAGCGCAGTGCTAAGTCAAGATATACAGGAAAGTATAGAAAAGAAAACAAATAATTATGCTTAAGATTTGGATTATCAGTGGTGTTTTGACTGGGATGGAATGTCATTTCTCTAAAGTACCCTTGCTCAGGTGTATCAAACCACATAGAGTACTCACATTAAAACAGAAAATAACCTCTAGGGGAGTAAATTCATGCCAGGAATGAAAATATTTGGCACAGGCATTCCTGTGCTGCCAGGAGAAAGGATCACAGACCACAGGATTTTGAAAGATTTTTATTTTCAGTGGGAGCCATTCAAAAAATCTGGCCACTTAGTTTGCAAGGCACAGCTCTCTGTAGTGAATGAAAGCGAACTGTTAGCAACCTTTTCCTGTGCTGCAAACCTCAGCAGAATAATATGTAAGACTTGCACTCCTACGCAAAAACCTGCAGTTCTAGCCTATTTCCTAAGATTCGTCTCGGTTCCTCACAATTCTCAAATCTGCTTCAGATGTCTGGAAGGATGTACTGCAGAGAAGACCACATTTCTGCAGAAACACTATAGCCCAATTTTGGATTTGGAGAGAAAATTACAAAACTTAAACATATTCTTGAAGAATGCATGACAAAATGGATAAAAGCACTGTTTCTAGCCCAAGTGAACAGGAGTGTTGCAAACATTAACAAAAAAGGTTATGCTAGAATTCTCCTAATGGGTAACAGTGAAAGCTAGTGGTAGCCGCCCCAGCAAGCACTGCTGCTTTTACCCAAACGCTCAGTCAGCACCAAAGCATTTAACATCAGAGTACTATGTGCTAGTCTGTACACATGCTAGCTGTGAAACAGCTCATGTTTCTGTAGCTTCTTAGAGGTCTGCATCTTCCCCTCCTTGCACCATTCCTTCCCCTCAGCTCCTTTGCCTTAATCCTGGCTGAGATCACCTGCCACAGACTCAACCCATCCACCTTTCACCTCCTCTTGGCTTTCTCTCTCTCTAGCCTCTGGCTACGTCAGCACCCGTAGGGAGTTCGGCACTCTGACCTAGTTCTCACAGTGCATTTTGCTCCCTCGGGCAGTTCCACCTCACTCCACCCGAGCACTACCGCAGTGCTTGCTCCTCGGGACAACCAAGCGAGCCAGACTCACCAGTTCAGCTACTGCTTTATCTCACACCCCTGCTTCCACCCTGACTGGACAATTGTCACTTGTGAGACTGCTTCTTGTCCTTTCCCTTGACTAATAGACATTTTACAGACCTTGACTTGAAAGTGAGACGGAATTCCAAATTTTCAGCTCTGATTCATTGCCCCTGATACTGCCACTTCAGAAACAGGAAATTGTACCAGGCAGATATGTCAGATTCACAAGTGTGCATAGCTCACCAAAGATGTGAAAGTGAGACCCAAACCACACTTTTTGTTTATATCTGTAACCTGCTTGGCTTATGACGTCCATGACCTTGTATCTAGCTGATGAGTAATCTGAGTATGTGAAACTAACCAATATCAGATAAATGAGATAATGTGCAGCTCAAGAATTAATTTTCCTATTCCAAAAGTGACCTGTATCCATACATAAGGACTGCTTTCTGGCAGTTTCAGGGACATCTTTCACTTCTAAATACTTTTTCTTGAAAGATAGAATGTTTTAAAGTTCTGGGAATGTTCTTACCTACTCAGTTTTTAAAACAGGGTTGTTTATGAGCTTTGCTAAATCTTGTACATTGGACAATATGAGCTGAAAAATCACAAACCAAAAATCAAAAACACCTACTAATTTTTTGCAGTGATCTACCAGAAAGTGTGAACAGGTAAAGCACAGACCACATAATGACAGAACTTTAGAGGCTGGAAGGGACCTCCAGAGATTGAGTCCAAACCCCCTGCCAAAAGCAGGATCCCCTAGGGTAGTCCACACAGGAATGCATCCAGGTGGGTTTTGAAAGTCTCCAAAGAAGGAGACTCCACAAGCCCCCTGGGCAGTCTGTTCCAGTGTTCTGCCACCCTCACTGTAAAGAAATTTCTCCTCCTCCTGTTGAGGTGAAGCCTTCTGTGTTCAAGTATGCATCCACTGTTCCTTGCCTTATTGCCGGGCACCACCAAAAAAAGATTGGCCCCATTCACTTGACACCCACCCCTCAGATACTTACAGATATTGACCAAATTCCCTCTTAGTCATCTCAAGACTGAACAGTCCCAGGTCTCTCAGTCTCTCTTCTAAGGGAGAAGCTCGAGTCCCCTAATCATCCTCATGGCTCTCTGCTGTAATCTCTCCAGCAGATTGCTGTCTCTCTTGAGCTGTGGAGCCCCAAATTGGATGCAATATTCCAGGCATGGTCTCACCAGGGTAGAGGGGAGAATCTCCTTAGATGTGACAGACAAGACCCTCAGGAAGTTTGCAGATGACACCAAGCTGTGTGGCACAGTCGACTTGCTAGAGGACAGGGATGCCATCCAGAGGGACCTGGACAGGCTGGAGAGGTGGG
>WBNM01033562.1:23741-58732 GCA_013399055.1 Ramphastos sulfuratus | reverse complement strand
AGGGGCAATGGGTTTAAACTGGCAGAGGGAAGATTTAGACTGGATGTTAGGAGGAAGTTCTTTGCAGTGAGGTTGGTGAGGCACTGGCACAGGTTGCCCAGGGAGGTTGTGGCTGCTTCCTCCCTGGAGGTGTTCAAGGCCAGGTTGGATGAGGCCTTGAGTGACCTGTTCTAGTGGGAGGTGTCCCTGCCTATGGCAGGGGTTTGGAACTAGATGATCTTTGAGATCCCCTCCAACCTTACCATTTTATGATTCTACGACATACTTTTCTTGATGCACCCCAGGATACCACTGGCCCTTTTGGCCACAAAGGCACATTGCTGTCCCATGCAGAACTTGCTGTCCACCAAAACTCCAAGGTCTTTCTCCATGGAGCTGCTCTCAAGCAAAGCAAGCCCTAACCTGTACTGGTGCCTGCCATTATTCCTCCCCATGTTCAGGACCCTGTACTTACTGAACTTCATGAGGTTTACCTTCACCCAGTGATCCATCCTGTTGAGATCTCAGATGTGTCTGCTTGCTTCAAACTATGACTGAATTAAGCTAATAAAGAAATGAGGTTCTAGCAGTTGTTTCAAGTTAAGAAAAAAGTTTTATTGTCCAGCAGCACAGAAAGTAACTCTGATTCATCTGCCTCTACTAGCACTTTCAAGAAACTGTGCCAGAAGATTTACTATCTGACTTGGTAACTGTCATTATGATCTCACAGTTAAAGACATTTTTTATTCTAAGATGATATAAGTTGGTAAGTAGGATTTGCCACACATGGTCAATGCCTGTCTCTCATACCTCTGCTGAAACATTACATTGCAAACACTGTGTGAGTCCTGTGGAAAATGGCTGGGTTTTTTGGCTGCTCAGCTAAGTATGCTTGTAGCACTGCCAAGAATGCAATACACTGTGCAAGAATGGATAGATGTAACAGTGAAATGTTAGCTATAATCCAGGAAAAAAGTGGGCTAGGAATAAGCAGCAAATAGCAAAGCATGCAAGCACGCTTACTGAGAAGTGTGTGAAGGTGTTTGGATTAACTGGCCCAGTAAAACATCACTTAAAATAATGAAAAGAAACCTCAAATTGTACTTTGCCAGTCTTTTAGACTATGTTTCTAAGGATGAGGCCTTTCTTGGATATCTGGCAGATTTTTACTAAGTCTTCAAAATTATTTTATGGGTAGCCCTCAAACCCAAAATATTCTTGAGCAAGTAGTTACCCAAGCTCTCTGAATTGCCAGATCATCAACCTTCAGCCAAATCCTACAGAAACTACCCATCACAGAGGGAGAGGTTTGCACCTGCTCCTTTTCTGTCTGTATGCTAGTGTCCCAAAAGGCAGCTCCCACTGGAATGCTGTTGCTTAGTAGGTGAGATACTTGATCAACAGGAGGTGAACTGAAATTACTTTGAGACATGGGTAAACACCAGCCAGATGGACTAAGTGTCTTCTAAAGATGAAGAATTGAATTAGAACTGAGTTACTGCAAAATAATAACACTTAACATGAACTCAAACTTCATCTATAGATAGAGGAGGAATGGCCCATGCTAAATGAGATCACGATACACTTTTCTATCCTGTCTTATTAGCAGTAACTAGAACAGGAGATAAGTCAACTTCTTCACACTACAGTAATAACAAATCACTGGTATTTGAAAAAGTGGGAGGGCTTTGAGGAAACCCTCAGTGAATGAAGGTACATGTAATAAATACTGCTCCTGTGTGTACCAAGTATTTTACAAGAAGAGGACAGAAAATAAAGTCTTTATCTCAGAAAGTTTACAGACTCAATAAATTCCAGAGAAATGCAATGATATGATAAGCACCACACAAGAAAAATGAGTTAGAGAAGAACTAAACAGAGCACTGCGAACTCCGGGAATAATAAATTCTGGGTTTCCACATGTGTTTCATGTTGACTGACTTTGATGTCAAATAAAGCAACACACCGACAAAACCTTCCTTCTTATTTGGGATGTAAGTCAAAGTTCCTGTCTGCTGTAGATTCTACAGGGTGCTGGTGGAATGAGTTCCCTTTCAACACAGAAAGGGCAGAGCCCTTCTCCTGGGTTCTGGCTGATTACTTTAATGAAAAAGTGCATAATGTGACTTTGTGAAATCTGACTGAAAACAGCTAACTGGCTCACAAGTTAAGGAGCTGACAAACAGCATCACTAAGTCTTGTTTCCATAGGAAATGAGGACAAAACCAAACAAGATTGTATAATGCTACCATGCTGAAAGAACAAAGCATGTAGGTGGGTTACATCCCCCCACCCCATACAACACTTCCCCAGTCACATATATTTTTGACACCTATACATTATGTAGCAGGGAATAAAAATAAGCAAACCTAATGTTTTAAGAGTCTACATAATTTGTCATTGAATTAAATTTTGTTTCCTGTAAATGTTAACAACTTGATAACAAACACAGGCTTGTAACACTTTGTTTCTCATCAGGTACTGAATGAAACAGAAAAAAAATTATAAAGTCTTGATAATAATATTGGCAAATTAAAACACACTTCACTTCCATAAACTGATGTAATTCTCAGTTCACAAGAGAAGTTTTTGAAGAGTCTTCAGTTATACTGAATTATGGATAGAAAAAACTACTGATAGTACATTGTCTCTGAGAATTGTAAAATATTGTCCATCTATTGATGGGTAAAGCTTATTTTTATCTTCTGATTTACTTGATTTAATTATGCTGTGCTGAATGCATAAAAATGTTTATGCCAATATTATCAATTAATTGACACTTTTGGTTGGGGGATGAAATGGAAGCTAACAGAGCTCCATGCTTGGTAACAGTTTTGTTTATTACCAGCAGAGAGCCTGATGACTTTCACTCTTGCATAACCTCCAGAGATGGATCTCTAATGCAAAAAACACACTGATTTCTTTACTAAAGAGGTGATGATATGACCTCCTTTATATAGTGAGACAGTAAAGACAGGAAAATTCTCTTGTCAAAACAGAAATTTAGAAAGAGACAAGACACTACCGAAGTGCAGAGAAAATCTGGCTGGAATTAGACAGGTGAACTTCTGTGCTTGGGAGGTTAATTGTACATGGAGAGGGGTGGAAGGATCTTGTAGACATTAGTCCATTCTGAAAATTGTTGCTGTAACAAGAAGTCCTCTGTTGGGCTTGTGCACTAAGCACCAAAGCACATGGGCCAGGACTATTGGGCCAGCCTGCTCAGCCCTCCATCCTTATGGCAGATATACACTAACGAACAGTCTCCTAGCAGCCCTTCTTGATCCTGTCTCTCTGGTTAAAGACAGTCAGCTTGTGCAGAATTTTATTTCTTTAGCCATCACTGGTGAGCAAGAGATGTGAGAAGGCCAATTAACTCAATAAATTACACCTTCCTGGAACAAAGAGTTTAACCCAAGGTGAAGCTGAATTTTATTAAAGCTAGTCCTCAGTTCCCAAAGCACGTGTCCTGTCACAGGACACAAAGTTAGACATATTATTTTGCCAAGCCTTACTAATGCACACAGCATACCAAACAATTCACATTACTGCACATCAACAGACCAGTTGCATTGACAAAGCACATTACAACACTGGTAAGCATTCTGTGTCTTGAAAACATGTAGCTTTTAAGAACAAGAAGTTAGACTTGGCATGTATCAACAGAGCAACTGTCACAGAATGAAACCCAAAAATGTTAACTCTTTCCTTTAAAAGATTTAGGCAAACTTGTATTTGTTTTGGAATCTGTACTTGTTCCTGCTTACTTTTGGGAAAGAATTAGATTTTGGAAACAAAGGTCCTGAGTTCAACTTGGCAAAATGCTGTTTAAAAAAGTTATTTAAAGCCCCAAATTACTAATAGACAAGGTCCACTCCTGTGGGATTCTTAGATTATTAAGTAATTTTGTATTTCTTAACTTAGAATAGAACTGGACATACACATACACACACAGAGAAACCCCCAAAACCTCAACTCTGTAACATCCCCTATATATTCATCTACAGATGCACTAATCCAATACTTAAAGGTTTATAAAAATCTCACTATTGCTTCTCTTATTGAGCAAGTGAAAAGAAGCTGAGGATGATGGCCTGTATATGAAAGATGAATTGGATTAGAAGAGAGGAAAAGAAGTGGAGATTGCATTGAAACAATCTGAACAGGGATTTGCTTCCTTTGTGATCAAAACAAAACAACAAAGCATCAAGATTTCCCTCTTTCAGGTTAACACACCCTGGTACCTGTTAGAACCTCCCAAGCAACTTTGCCACCCACATGTGCAAACTAAAAACGTTGTTTATGTAATAACAACATGAGGAGAAAATGGCATAGGAAAGGGATACCTTATCTAGAAGAGATAATATCAAGAGAAATGCAGAAAATTAATTTTTGTGCTGAAGTAAAATGTTCTCTTTGAGCTTTCCTCATGTCAAGAGATTGATGAAAGTTTAGAGTTCAGGCTCATGGACTTACATGAATATGATCTTAAAAATATATACGTTTGTTTTCAAATGCTTTCTGAGAACATGAAATGCCTTCAAACAAGAGCTCATTTGTTTTGAATCATTTCATTGATTGTTGCTATCTGTTCAACACCTGAAATTCAAGGCTGATCAGCAGGTGGTCCCAGTAGATTTATTTGATCAGATCAGCTGGGATTCTTTCAGGGAAGAGCTGACAGTGAGGTACAATGTGACAAGTATTGATGGCCTTAAATTTAATCCTCAAGCTATATTCCTTGACCTCCAGGGTTCCCACTCTTTGCTGACATATGTCTGCTAGGACTGCATGGAAGCATCTGTAGCCTCCCCTCTGTAAGCAGTAGCTCAGATGACCTTTACAGATCTTCCTCACAACAGTGTGCACAATCACCTGATATCAGCTACCTTTACCTGGAGGAGATGCAACCTGGGAACCACAGAGGAAGAAATGTTCCTTTCAGAAGACAAACACAAAACTGAGGAACTGTCTTGCTGAAAAGCCCCAAGAAACTCAAGAGCATACAAAATACGCATTGCGATTTCATATGTAGGCTGACAGCTTTGTGACAGTGAGAAGACTACTCAGATTGAAGTCTCAGCTATATATGAGTCACAAAGTCTCTATATTTCTGTTTCCACATGAATAAATCCTCACTTTTTGGTAAACTGAGAGGGGAGACCAGAATTTTTGGAAGAGTGGGAAATGACAAAGCACAGGCCAAAGCCTGCGTTTGGTCAAATGAACGAGGGAAAGAATACAGCTGAACAATTTCCAAAACCACTGAGATGATCAGAAGAACAGACAAAGCTTTTTTACATCCATACTGAATGCTCTCCCAGAAACCTAAAATTCTTCATGAGGGAGAAAGTCACCTGGCCAGAACAAGTTAAATTTACTTTGTGTTGAAGAAATGGGTGCACACAGATGGCATCTGTACTGGAAATTCAGCTCTTGGCCTTGCAGTTTTATACCAAAGGTATCTTGCTGAACGTTCTAGTGACATGGTTGAACTAAAATGTAAAGTGGAAAATGCTCCAGCACCATTCTAGCACACAATACTGCTGCTTCCTGTTGCCTGTTTCTCTCCTTAAATGACGTTTTTCTTCCTGCTTCAACATTTATCCCCCAATGACATCTTTCCCAGACAATAGTCTTACAAATCTTCTGGTTTGGTGAGTTTCTAAAAGCATTTTCTGTAGAAAAAATTAGCTCCCAGAAGTGTCAGGAATTCTCTGGCTGAACCACTGCTCATTGTAGTGAAATTTAATTTCCTGTTTTGCTAGTTAATGCCACAGTTCTAGCCACAACAAAAGTTAATTTTCTTTAAAAAGAAATTAAAAAATAATCCATGAGAAATTTAATACATCTATTGGCAGGAAAAACAGAGCTGTATGTAATAAATTAAGGGATTTTTTTATTGTTATCTAGTAACCATTATTCTGGTGAAAAGTCTGGTTTTATAGACTATGGGAAAAATAATGGGAGATTGGCACATTTGTAGTCCTCCTTGCCAAAGTGAGCTGCAGCTGAGGTATAGGGAAAATAACACACATATCATGCTAATTGCTTTTTAACATTCTGTGTTGGCCAAGTAGAACTTCTGTGTTTTGTTACCACAGTTCTGTGACAGAGACACTCTATCAAGCATGCTTGAGAGGCCTGTCCTGCTCTGGGAAAGATCACAGCACAGTGGTAAACAAGTGAATCCCTGAAACAAAGGTGAAAACAACAGGTTCAGGAAAATTGGAAAAGGAAGCTGGGACTTCACAAGATGCAAAGGCAATTGCACAAGCAGTAACTACTATTCAAGCAGAGCAATGCCAGCTCTTGCAGAGCTGCAAGATACTGTAGAAGGGTTGCTAGTGTGCATTGCCAATAAATGGGGAGAGGCAGTGAGCAAGTGACTGTGTGGTGCTTAGATACCATTTGGAGTTAAACCATGACAGTCTTTTTTGGTGCTGAATCTGGGGCATGAAGAGTTCAAGATAAGGACAGATGTGATTAGAATGTGCTAGATCAAATGTATTGTTGCCATTGCTGTTAAGCTGTCCATCGACTGGCTTCTGTGTTTGCAATGGGGCTTGCTTGCCTTTATACGTGTTAGAGTCTAGTGATTGTTAGTGACTGCTTGCTGTGCTGCTCATCATCTTACTCTGTCGTGCCTGGGAATATCCCAATAACAGCAATGCCTGATTACTGGATTCAGTCTGCACAGGCTAGCAGTAACAAGAAGTGTTAAAATACAGCTTTTGATAGGAGCCTCAGCTTCACTAAAATCCTTGATCACATCAGCAGTCAAAAATGCTACAGGTAAGGTAAGTCCCCTAGCAAACACAGTTAGGGAAATTCAGTCTATAACTTTGGGACCAGCTGTGCAGTTGGTGTATAAAGGAAAGCTGGCAAAACTGAAATGAGTTCTGTCATGGGTGGATGAGGAAACAAATGTGGAATGATCTTACACAAGCTGGTGTCTCAAGATCAGAAACAAATGGGATGGCAACATGAAATGTTTCGCCGATGGCAGAAGTTAGCAGCCACGCAAAAACAGCCAGCCACCCTCACCTCCACCACCAACTCCGTGGCCCATGCTCCACCACAAAGCAAGGCACCACCTAGCAAATACTGAAACAGCAGAAAGGAAGCTTTGGCAGGTCCACTGAACTTGACACCAATGTGGCAATTATTGTCTCCCCCTCTCACTGTGGAGAAGATGGATGTTCCTAAGTTTCTTTAACCACAAAGCGGTGGTCTAGGGGAATGTTACGTGTGTTAGCTCTGGCAGATACTGGAGCTGAGGTTACTGTATTGCACAGTAATATTAAAGAGGCCACATCACAGATCTGTTGTCTGGGGCAAAATGTGACCCCTGCCCTCTGAGCTAAGGTTACCTTAAAAACAGTTAATGACACTTCCTTTAACATACGCAGTGTTAATTGCCACAGTTAAAGAATATATCTTGAGTGTTGATGTACTAGCAGGCAGGACAAACAGTTAAAAAATTAAAAGATCACTTCTGCTTTAGTGCTTCACAAGCAGGATTTGCTATTTGATGTATAACTGTCTTACACGAATTTCTGAAGTAGGATCCCATTGTGCTGCTTTTGCCTGCCAGAGTAGTAACTGTAAACCATTATCATATTCTTGGGATGAAGGAGGAAGCTACTCAAACTGTTCAGGACCTTCGATGAGTGAGAATCATTAAGGAAACCATGACTGATTTTAATAATCCTGTTTGTCCTGTTCAGAAACCAGGCAGCACTTGGAGAATTTTGGTAGATTATAGAAATCTAAATCAAGTCACCTCCCCACTCTACCAGACATGATTACTTTTCTAGAAATAATGGAGGGTGGTGATAGATGCTGCTAATGTTTTCTTTTCAATAGCCATTATAAAGTATGTGTACTTTTATACACAACTACATTGCACTACAAAGGCAAGAATGAAAGATAAATCAGGGTCAGTGGATCATGAATAGCTAGCAGGTTGATTACGTGGACCTCCTGCCCCTGATGAAGACATGGTAATATCTATTGTATGCTGTGAATAGAGTGTTAGGTCTGGTTTTTTTACTAAACTCACTAAACAGGCTGATCAGCATAACAATTAAAGAATTAGAACAACTCATTCATCAGTACAGTCCTCCTCACCAAACAAGAAGCGAATATTCCACATTGCCTACAGTAATGGAGTTCATGGCTTGATTGAATGAAACAATGGAATGTTGAAGGGGAAAAAAAAAAAAAAAAAATCAAAAAAGCTGACCACTACTAAATCTTCACAACACTGGAATTCACATCTTTCCAAAGTAAATTTGCTTTGTAGTTTGTTAAATAACTGGAATGTTGGTAATTGAACACCCTATGATAACATTGTAAGAGCTCCAGAAAGAGCTGAGGACTGAAATTCTCCCAGATGGTGTCTCTCCCAAAGTATTAGCTACATCAGGAAAAGAATTGTTTATGCAGACTAACTGTGCAGTGGGATCACAAATTCTTAGTCTATAATGAAATATAGTTATGTTCTCCATCTTCTATTCTTACTCTACATCTTCCATTGATACCACTTTCTTGAATTCTTATAGTTCAGGTATCTTCAAAAAACACCTGTGCCTTCTCTAGAGAATACAGCACTGGAACGGTGTCAGTGGTGTCATGAGACCAACACAGAACGGAAGTTCAATCCGAAAAAGCACAAGCTATCAGTCTAGTCTGTGTTGGCAGTTAGCCCACAGCAATTTATCAAATCCAGAGTTATATTAGCTGAATGAGATGGAGCATCAGCTTATGTATTGCTAGGAGGTGACACTCCTGTTCTCCTCCCTTATCACAGGTTGTCTTGTTGTGCATTGTAGTCTTGTACTACAGTAAATGTTCTTTGGGTATGTTTCTGCAAGATCACCATGTAACTACTTGGATTTGGTTGGCCTCTACTGTAACTAGCTCTTCTGTCTTTTTTTTTNGTTTTGTTGTGCCTCTTTAGTAATTCTTTTTTTTTTTTTTTTTTTTTTTTTTTTTTTTTTTTTTTTTTTTTTTTTTGAGAAAGGATTAGCAGCTACAGATATCTTTGACATTTCATTAAGGTGCCAACTCCAGTAGTTGTACTACAGAATTATGGTATGCTAAGTGCTTTTGATATTAATGTTCCTCATTGTTTTTGCTGAATAGGTAATGCCTGTATGCCAACGAATATTACAATGTTGATTAGCAGTGAACTCTCTTCTTCTTTAACATCTTAAGCACTACTCCAATTCATAAGGCATGTATTGCTTCAGCATAACTGATGAATCAGACACCATAGAGGATGACTTTTGATATCTCTAGGACTTAATGTATCAAATGAAACAACCTACTGGTGATGCCTGGCTGCCTGAGTAGTTTAATTCCCCTGACAGGATGAGCGGAACACCTGATTTATTTCTTTTTCTATATGTATTTATTATATGCCTCTGTAAAGTACCCTGCCCTACATCCCTCAAGTCCAAATGGCCACCTCCAGCTTTGCCAGCTTCAGTGGGAGTGGTCCCTTGAGCAAGTGAGCAGAAGGTGGGAAAATAACGGAAGACTGGCAAGGATTATGAACACATTCAGAAGACCTGCAGCTGAGGCATACATAAACACATACATCATGGTAACTGTTGTTTAGCCTTGTGAGTTGGACAGTTAGAACATGCACTTTTTGATAAGTCTGTTATGGACTTAGAGCCACCATATAGAAGAGGTTTGAGACTTCTGCCCTTCACAGTGGTAAACTATTCCTGCGTGAATCCTGGAAATACAGGAGAGAACAGCACGGACTGAGCTGCGCAGTGCCTGCGTCCTGGTGAGTGCGCTTCTGCCCAGGTGCTGCTTTAGGGGACCTCCAGTTGATGAGGTAACAAAAATATAGGTACTATTTGCATTTCATCCATGGTTTTGTGCCTGTTCCTGTGTCCTGCCTGTGCTAGCTCACACAGAGACCCAGATGGTCCCTCAACAGCCATTATCTTACCATTCTGCCCATTATTTTCATGCCATGGCACCCAGCCAGCTGCATTCCTTGCTGACACAGCAGGTAGAAGATGCATATTTCCGTTGTAGTGTTTCTAAAAGCCAGATTGACGCTTACGAACTGCAAAATTCTCATGCTGAAGTAGAAAGGCAATGGGACAAGCTATTTGGTGGGTTATTTTCACTGATGACCTCTACAGAGCAAGAATAAGCTGCTTGCCAGGTAATTACTGATAGAAGCCCCACCAGGGCTCTTCAATTCTGTCTGTCTTTAAGTCACTGCAGCTGATTCTCAACAGAGAAATGCTGTCTCCTCACACTAAAGGGTCACAGACTCACTTAGACTGGATGGCCTCTCAGCTGATCTCTGGTTCATCCTTGTGTTCAAAGGCAGGTCAACACCAAACTCCCAGCAGGATCCTTGGGGTTTTGCCCAACTCAATCTTGAAAGCCCCCATCATGGAGACTCCGAACTAAAATGTCTCAGTGCTGCTATCTGCATCTTGGTTTTATTCTTTTCCCATCACATATAGGAAACCATTCCAATCTCCCAGCGAAGTATGAAGCATTAACCACCGCTGTCTCTAAGCCAAATGATCCAGCCAGTTATTAACCCATATAGCAGTCTACACATTGACACCATAATGTGCCAAGTAGCACCTGAGGATGGTATTGCTAGAGTCAAGGTAGGTGACCTCCATCAGTTTCCATTCACAGATCTGGTCGCTTCATCACAGGATACAATCAATCGGTCAGGCACCATTTATCTTCAGTACTTTGCTTGCTACATCCCATCACATTCCTCTCTATTCTCCTAGATGCAGCCTTTGCTAGAAGTGATCTAGCTTTTAAAGATAGATGGAACATTTGTCTTTATCAAGGATGTCTTTGATATCCATGACCTTTCAGAGATGATAGTGTGTGATAGCATTATGATATCAGCCAGCATACTTGGATGCTTCCCTTTTGGTCTTATGCACTTGTATTGGGAAATCTCAACCAAGACAACCATGACTCAAGCTTCCACTGCTGGTAGTTTGATGACACAGAGGCTTGGAAAAAATTGTTGGTGAAACTGAGGCAAAGCAAGCATGGAGTACCTCGGCCTTAACTGCACCCACAGTTACTAAGTCACGCACCTCATTCAGAAATGGGTCCCATTTTTCATGTTAATTTATTTGTTACTAAGGTATCAGTAAAAGCTTTTCTTCCTTCTGTGACATCCCTTACAAATGTTGATCATCCCTACATGTCCCTACGATGTTTCAAAAATCCTCTTTTGTAGCCCAGTCCTTCTTTTACCTCTCATATACTGCTCTTTTTGCACTGGAACTTGATCACAGGTTATCTGGTTAGCTAAGCCAGCCTCCTGATGCATTCACTTGTTCGCATGAGTACAAGGATGAGCTGTTTTTACACCAAGAGGATGTTGTCCTTAAAGATTTGACATGCTAGGTCTTTTCAAGTCAAAGCAAATCATCATATACTATTTTTGGCTGGGCTTAAGCCTCAAAAATTTAGTCATCTGAATTTACAGATTTCCAGGTGATTACAAGATAGCGACTCCAGTGCTACTGGAAAATTCTTGTGCCATGTGAAAAATGTCTAGCCTTGCATGTAAAACCTCATGCAACACACTTAAAGAATTGCTACAAGAGTCATTATCTGTTACTTGTGCCTACACATCGGACACATCTTAGGTTGCAAAAAGATGTCTTCAACATTTCCTGCTTCCAAAGCATTGAGCTCATCACATAGCAGGGTAGATGACAGAAACAAGGGTGTGGATCTGAGCCCTGTGATTATTAGTCGAGAGTGCTGGTGCAAAGCAGCACATTTCTGGGGCTTGAAACCAAGGAGAAGAAAAGGCTTCCTGTGGTCTCCCTGGAAAAATGGTTTATGGAGCTGATTTCTGCAAAGCCTGATGTTCCAGTCAGTCAATTATGTGCAACTATTGCTACATATTCCTGGTTTAGAATATGCCAGCCTTGGCACCACCAGTTGCTTCAAACCAGAACAAGCCTCCCTTCCCCTCTCCTTGCAAAGTAACACACCTGTAACTAACCCCAAGTGTTTCAGGATTGCTACAAGTCTCAAGTGCTAGAACCAGCATCATCCATCACATCCCCTGAAGATCCTTGCACTGTATTTCTCCTCTTATGTAAGGTGGTAGCACACCTCAGTGAGGTGTTGGAAATACTCTTCACTGGAAGACTGTGTGAAGTCATCTACAACAGAAAGCCATGTAAACAGATCTGCTAGGAAGGAACAGTATCTGTTCCTGTAAAATAGGATAACGCATAAGTAGCGAACAGGGTGAGGCAGCTGGGGCGGGGAAACAGACCAGACAGGAATGGGGAGATTCCTACCAGGAATGAGATTCCTGGTTCATACAGGACTCTTGCCTGTTGTTTCCTTCTTTCCCAATCCCATGTTTGAAGCAGGAAGAGAGGGAAAGGGTATGTAATTCAGAACACAGTGCTAGGCCTGGACTTACCAAATCTGCCTTTGATAAGCCTCCTGAACTTTCTAAGGCTTTACTTCATCACCACTTCCTCTGCTATGGAGGGAATTGCCAGTGGTTCAGCGCTTCCTTCACATGCCACACACCAGGGCAAAAACCCTTCTCAATCTGCATGGCAACTGTAAGAAAAAAGTAATCTAGTAGGTACATCTACAACAATTTTCTTTATTTCTTTGCCGCTTCTTTTGGGCTAAGCTTTGTTTCTTTTGGCTTACCCTCAGTGATATTCTACTTTACTTCTCTAGCCATGTCTTTCCTGTTGAGGAGAAAATCCTAATTAATTCCCTCTTGGGAGTCTACTGTTTTCAACACTATGCATTTGCAGCAGGTTAACGATAAATGAATGGCAAGGCTTAGTCCTTAAAATTTTCCACTAAAAATGAAAGCAAAAAATTCAGACATCATTGTGGCAAATAGCTAACATAAAAAATGATGAAATATATATGATATAGAAAAGGCTGGTAGATGAGGTTTCTGGAAGCAAATCCCAAGGAAGACCTTTTCAGTCCTTGCACAAGTGTTTTTGCTTTCCTCATCCTACACAAGCCCATGATTGGGAAACACCCATACCAAGGGAGACACCTAAAGCCAGACAATCATTAAGCATGACACTGGGCATGCCTTCATTAGAGTGCTAGGTGTGTGAGAGTCTTATTTAGAGAAAGATATAAGAAAGCAATTTATTTGTAAAACAGTGGAGCCCTTGCCACGGTCCTTTTGTAAAGCTTTCAACAGGGATGGGAAGGTGAGTGCTCAGGCTCCAGCTGCAACCTTTTCCATCCTCCTCTTACCATCACGCTGCACTGTAAAGCCAACCTCTTTCTAGTCAATACAAGACTTTCTGCTAGTGAACAGATCGAGATTAGGATGCTTCAAGACAGACAGTCAGAACAAGTATCACAGAGAGACAACTCTTAAGATTTGGGCTTGTCAGGTAAGATCATACCTTTGGCTTTGTGACTACGTGATATACTACATACCAACTGTTCTACAAAATGTCCACATAAATGAGAAGCACAGGCTTCAAAACAAGCAGACTGAGAAAACAGTAAATAAACTGAATTGCATTTTAAACAGTATAAGCCTAGAGAGCAGGCATCAGTAAAGTGCAGGCATCAGTCAAACCAACCTTTTGGAAACAGAAACATCAAGAAAAGACAGCTTCCCCTGCCTACATTTTTTTTTATTTACTCGTACAGCAATAAATTGTACTTCAAAAACCACCACCCCCACGCTTTAAGCTTATAAACCAGCTTTCCTCTAGTGGGTAGTATATTGCAAAGTCAACTCCACTATTGGTTAAACTTTAGAAGGAAACTACTACATTTCAGCATGCATATGCTTGTTGTGTTTAATCTGGACTACAGGCCAGTTAGTCCGTGGGACCAATAATACATTGCACAAACCATTCAGAACTCTCACCACAGCTTAGGATGATAGAAAAAAATGCAGCTTGGATTCTCAAGAATATAAAACTTAACACACAAGCCTAATCCATAGAATTTGTTCAATGGAGACTAAGACCGCCATAAAACTACCTTAATAAGTAATGGTCAGCTACCTATTTGTTTCCAATATTGAGGCAATTAAGGTAAACAATGAAACCTTACCTTCATTCCTTTAGTAATCCCATTTTTCTTATAGAGTCCACTTTTTAAGAGGTTATTCTGTTTCTGATGATGATGATGATGTAGATGTCCATTGCAGACGGCACTGGGATTAGCCATCTGTTTATATTATTCAGATTCTCAGTTCTTAAAGGTGTTTCAGGTCTTTCTACTGTAAAAAAGACAGTGGGATGAGCAGATAAAGTTCTTGGTTAAGGCCTGAAAGGTATCCAACTGGTCCGTCAGGATTTTCCGGGATGAGAGGAGGAAATACCTTTTGCAGTGTCTTAGAAACTTAAAACTGTTTCTTTCATACACCTTCAGCCCCAGCAAGCTAGAACGTGAAATACATAGCAGGAGGCGTGATCTTGAAATCTCTGAAAAATACTGCTCATTGCTGGCTATTGTATGAACACAGCTTCTATGAGTCAACCAGGCTGCTGCAGCTATCAAGAAGTGGGTGGATCCAGAGGCGGAGACACTTAAAGAGATATTACTTCTTAAATATCTCCCTCTGAAGAACATCGTTTGGGTTTTTATTTATTTATTTATTTATTTACCCCCCCTCCCCTTTTGTTTCTTCTCCTGATTATACTCAACATAAAACCACAGTACTCCAGAGCAATTAAATGTTTTTAAAAAGTAAACAGAGTAAGCTTTAAAATTACATAGTTGATTTTGCTAAGAGTATAGTAATTGGAAAAAAAAAAAGTAGTGAACAAAATAGAACTTTTTGTTTGTTTGTTTGCTTGGTTTGTTGTTGTTTAATATTTTATTATATAGGTAGCATGATAGTCACAACATTAATCCTGCCAGGAAATGGAAAACATTTAAGTATTAAAATGAAATTTCTCCTAGAGCTAGAAACAATATATTTGACTCTACCCACAGATGTGTGCACAAGTGTTTTCCAGAATGAACTGTCCCTTTAAACTAGTTTGGCCAGTGATGGGCATAAACACTATGCTATTATAATTAGTGAGAAATGCACTTTTGTACAGTTGATTAATTTAGTTTTAAAACAAGTCAGGCTTTAATCATATGTGAAAGTACTAAGCAGGACTGATACAAATCCTTGCTTTTGAGTAAGAGTTTATTGATTACAGAAATGTTGTCTTTTCTGAACCAAATTCTCCTGTTCCAGATTTTAGGGGTAAAACATAGAAGTATATGGCATCTCTGGTACCATTTGATGAACCCTTTCCTCTCAAAACAATTAAAATCAGTGTGGAGTCAGATTAAAGGAAAACTGTATTACAATATCTATTTTGGATGAAAGGCTGAGAGAATAAAAGTACTTGGATTGTTTTAATTAGAAAAAAAAAAATGTCATCTTGGCAATGAAATGATAAGTGATACACAGAAAAGGCAAGTCACAACTTGAGCATATGGAATACAGAATATTAAAATGCTAGATGAAACACTGCGAAAATATTCAGGGAAATCCTCTGATTTTGAAAACTTGACTTACCAACATATTGAATTGTTAAAATACATTTTCTCCTTTGATGTGATTTGTAAAGTGGAAAACTTTTGGTCCCTGCCTAAGGCAGACCTTCTCTGGTCAGAAATATATACATTTTCATTATTTCATTTAATCTAATTTCATACCACCCAGTGGTTTATAGACACTTCCAATCAGATCTATGGAAAAACTCCATGATGTGGTAGCACAACTGAAAACACAGTCCATGTCTAACTAGGTTTGTTTTTATATTCTTGAAAAGAAGCCTTTTACTTATATATTGCAATTAATAAAACAGCAGTAGTTTGGATCAAGAAAATATCCCCTTAATTGACTAAAATGATGCAGAAAAAACACTAAAATATTTTGCTCCATGATTACACCAGATTCATCATTAGAGTTCAGATTTCTTTTTGGTGTTTTTCCTTGGCAAAAATGCCTCATTTCTATATGAATCAGTATTTTTAAAGCTCCACTAAGGCATTTGCAAGAATAAGTCAATTGCAGACTAATCATGAATATGTAGTGACTGATAAATTGTTGATCGTGACAAGTGACTAGAAGTTCATATTTGCAAGGGAAAGACTGAGATGAAGACAAGCTGGAAGCAGATGTAAAGAATGGTCAGTAACACTTCCCCACATTTTTATGACCAACGGTGTTGTGATAAATGGAACAAGATAAAGCAGAAGATGCTCTCTGCACTTGGTGAATCCCTCCCATCAAGAATTCATTTAGGAATGATTTCCTTGATTGTCACATATTAATCAAATTTGTCTAAAGCATGTAATCTACTCACTCAGTTATTGATCATGTTAATCCTCTTGTGATAAAGGTAAGAAAACTTACCATGGAAGCATTCTTCCTCTGAACAGCTTCCAGTATTTCCACTCTCACCTTTGCCAAACATGCTTCATGACAGACTCAGGACCTTCCAGGACACAAAGTGATATCATTAACACCTCGTATCAGTCTTACTCTATTTTTCAGTTAGGTTTATGGGGGGAGTGGAATCTCTGATTAGATCGAATAAGAGTTCCGTTGATGCAAATTTTATCTATAGTTCCAGGCTGTAAGTCTACATTTGCTATTTCTAGGCCCATGAAACACCAGTGCTCTTAAATTAATAAAACAGAGAATTAAATACATGATATTAATTTTAGTTTTCAATGTCCCTAATATTTAACATCACAAACAACCAGCATTTAAAAAAAGAGAGACTAAATTTACATATGAATTTAAATGAGCAATCTTAAAACCCTCAGAGAACAGCCATCCTTTTGGATTTCTTTTAAGCACCCTCTAAAAGCCAGAGCTCAGAAAACGAATACTCAATAGGGGCTGAGTAAAATTCCTAGAAAACATTTTATTCACTAGAGGCAGAGTAAAATTCCTGCCCTGATTCCATTCAAAGCAAATGATTTATAGAAGGGATGAGTGTGGCCAGATAGATACAGATTGTCTGAAAAGAGGATGTTTCTCCTACAGAAAAAAAAAACAAAGAAAACTAACCAGCCAACAAGAGCTGAATTGTGCCCTTCAGAACTCCCTCTTACTCAAAGCCATCTGTTCCTCAGACTTCTATATCCATATCTATCATGCTACTCATTCGCTGCATCTATATGTATTACTCAAAAATATGAAAGTCTATCCTGCCTGGATGCTGACAGAAGGACCCAAAGATTGTGTACCTATGCAACACTAAAACCATCACCAGCAATACTCTGTCTCTTATTACCCATTCTGGGAAGCAGGAAGAAAAAAATTACTATGCTGACTGCACAAGAACTTTGTGTATTTAACTGCAGGAAACTCCAGTCGTGCTAAGAGTGTGTGCTTTGCTTTAGCAGCTTGAGTATTGGTTGAAAGTAATTAAGTTGCTCTTCATTCAATGGCAAGAAGCTGGTGAATTTCTAAGTTTACTAGCAGATCACATACTCTACATAAATGCTAGTAAAATTTCTAAGATGTGGATACAATTTCCTCTCTGTCTAGGATCCCAGTTTGGTACCTGTCGACACATGGGTATCAGACACAATTCCTGTCTCAGATATATAAGTAACTTCCCATATAGCAACACCAGCAAGACTGAAACAAATGAACAAGTAGGAAAACACTATGCAACAAAACAACGAAAGTAAGTACCAGATATTAGCTGGCCAGTCATCTCCTTGGGTGTCTTTCCAGTTTCATCCAGACCTTGGCAGCACTGGCTGTAGGCTAAGCGTCCTAAATGTTCACATGGAAGAACCCCTAATCCATGTTTCCTGCTCTAAACCCTATCTGGTCAACAAGTGTGGGTGGAATATTGTTCTACACCTGTGTGTAAAACTGCACATCGGTGGTGATGCATCTCCTCAAGAGTCCTTGCACAATTGCCTCTTGAAGAATATACAAACTGTTTTGAAATTGGTCAGGAAATAATCCTAGAGTACCTCAGAATCAAGGCCCATGTCACAGGCAAATGCACACAATCAATATTGGGACAAGGAGGACACGGTACAAGAGGCAGGGCCCCTCTAACTCTCACAGGTCCCTGCATCACCTACAGAGCCCTGGGGCTGGCCTGGCAGCTTTTCTTCACCTCTGCAGTCTGGGCACTGGGAGAGAGAGCTGGGCACAAACAGGCTTCCCAAAGGATGAGGTAGAGAGGGGCTGTATAATCTGACTTCTAAGAGATCTTAGTGACTGCAAAGAAAACACACGTTTTACAGTCTTGGTGGGTTGTGTGAAATTCCAGAAGTGAGGCTGAGAGATCCAGAATGGGAAAGCCCTCCCCAACAAGGCAGTCTTGCATCACATAAATAATAAATTATCTGGAATTTACAACAAAATTCTCATACTGGGAGGAAAATTCGTCAGAAGTGTGTCTACCAGTGCAAGAAGCCATGTTCATCTGTGAAAGCTGAGCTGTCCCCAGGAACCAAGAGCCAGTGGAGCAGGCAAGGCCTTTAAGGGTGCAGTCTGACATGCTTACACCTGCTGCATGGCAGCCTGTTGTTGGACCCAACTGCTGAACAGACAAATTAGACTTACAGAATAATTTGATTGCTTGCTATAAAAACCTGTTTGGGTGAAGCAAGAACATCAGTTTAGCAATTTTATCCTGTCAGCATGTATGGCTGTGTGCAAGGAAGCACACAGGGATGTGGAGGTTGCCCTTCTGCTGGCAGAGAGTCTAACCCCTCAGACTGCAGCTAAATCTGAAAAGGGATAGAGGCCTTTGTAAGGGCTAGGGGATGGAAAGGTGTCACTTCATAGCTTGAAATGTGACTCCAGGCTTCTGAATTGCATTGGCTTTCCCTGAGAGGTACTTAGAGAAAATAGACTCTGACTTGTGAAGCACCAAGGTGCAAGAACTTCTTATGGGTCACAGAGAGATTCTTAAGGAGAGAAAGCCTGCTGTGCAAACTTTACACATGGATTCACACATCTGAGGGGTCTACAAAAGACTGAAAATTTTGTTTGGTACACTATGAAGCTGCAGCACTTCATCCAACTGCCTTCCATTGAAAAAACTGTAACTGGATTTTTTGTTTTCCAAGTGGGCCTTGAAAAATCTGTTGTTATTTAGTACAGCAGAGCCCAGATGGATTTGCTGATTTTTAATCACAGAAATAGGACATTATTTTTGAGCAGTTGGTATTTTCTCTCCCAATCTCAACTCCTGTCTCTATAAGAAGAGTCTAAAAGCCCCCTAAAATGAAACTCTAGGCAATCCAGAACAGGTGCCACCTTTGAAACTTGACACACCTCATTGATCCTCTCCAGTTCAATTTTTGATGAGTGCCCTTAGGGAAGCTCTTGGGAAATAGCATAAAGCAGGCAGAGACTTAATCTTTTACTTTTTCCACCTGAATTTAATCTGTATTGCTTTATCATGACAATCTGTTATTTCTCTCTTTCAACAGATTTTTGTGGGTAGGCTCTCAGGAATGTACAAAGAGCATTTGGCCTTCATGCTTCCTGCTTGCCCACAAAATCAGTGGGCTTAAAAAAATACCCCACAAACAACACAGAACAGCCACTGAAAGCTTTTTAAAATTCATATTGGATAGCAATAGCAACAAATGTTTGCATGGGTATAAGGAAGGGAGGAGATTTCCAGTTCTCATCACAGGCTAGCAGCAAAGCAGGGACATTTATGAGTATTTATTGGGAATCAAAGGTTTACTTTGATGTGAGCAAAGTCACTGAACTGGTCAGAGCATTAAATCTGCAGTATACAGGCATAAATCAATAGATCCCTTGAACAGGTGTGGATAACCAGGAACCCTGTATGGACACTTTTTAGACCACCCAGGCTGGCTGTTCCACATGCTTTCAAAAACTTCCCTTCAGGTTTATAGCGCCTATAAAGACAGAAGTGAATTGAATTCGATTGAACAACTTGATGACACTGTGTTCATGAAGGGATCAGAAAACATTTTAAGAACAAATGATGCTTCTTATCTCAGAAACTGTTGGCTTAAGAGACAAAAAAGTGCTAGAAAAAGACTCCCTTGTGGCCAAGAAAGCCAATGGGACCCTGGGGTGTATTAAGAAGAGCGTATCCAGCAGATCAAGGGAGGTTCTCCTCCCCCTCTTCTCTGCCCTGCTGAGACCTCATCTTGAGTACTGTGTTCAGTTTTGGGCTCACCAGTTTAAGAGGGACAGGGATCTGCTGGAGAGGGTCCAGTGGAGGGCTACAAGGATGATTAGGGGTCTGCAGTACATGCCACATGAGGAGAGGCTGAGGGACCTGAGGCTTTTTAGTCTGGAGAAGACTGAGAGGGGATATAATAAATACCTATAAATATCTGAGGGCTGGTGGTCAGGAGTGGGGGGATGACGACAGGCTCTTCTCATTTGCTCCCTGTGATAGGACAAGGAGCAATGGATATAAGTTGCATCACAAGAGGTTCCATCTCAATACAAGAGGGGACTTCTTTATTTTAAGGGTCACAGAACATGGGAACAGGGTCCCCAGAGAGACTATGGAGTCTCCTTCTCTGGAGGCTTTCAAGGCCTGTCTGGATGCATTCCTCTGTGATCTAAGCTAGATTGCATGGCCCTGCTCTGGCAGGGGGGTTGGACTCGATGATCTCTTTGGGTCCTTTCCAACCCCTGACATCCTGTGACTCATATGAATAAATATACTAAGTTGCTTTATAACAACTGGCACCGCAGGCCCAAGTAGAAAAAGCCTTTTTTTTTTTTTTTTTTTTTTTGGAACAACAAAATCTGCTTTTCTTTATTTACAAATCCTACATCTCCATGTTCTTTCATGATGTACAATGAGATGATAGGAAAATGGTTTCAAGCCATAAGCATATAAATATACTGTCCCTCTGGTTTCTCAAGCAATGTTCCCAGAACTTGTTCTCTGAGTGTATCCAGATGTCAATGAGCTGTGAAAACTCATGACATTAGGAATTTTGGGGAATTTTTGATATATAGTACACATATCTGATTAGGAATCTGTACTTGTTCTTACCTAGTTTTCAATCATAAAGTCAAATGTGCTCCTGAAATTAAAACTCCTTCGTGTAGTTAGACCTAATGGCTTCAGCAAAACTACTCACCAAAGCGAACAGTTACAAGAACTTTACAAGCACGAGGGAGAGGCAAAACCTCTTTCTTGAACGTGTTTCTGCTGACCTCTTTCACTAGCAATGTGATCTCTGTCACATAATCTTTATGGCTGTCCAAGGCAGATTTCAGCATACTCTTCTGAGATCTGCTAAATCAGACTAATTTGTTTGCTGGTCTCCATAATTTGGAAGGAGCCAGTGTGGTATTGTCATTGCTTCCATCCATTGACGTGCTGAAGAGCAGGGACAGCTCTGTACCATCTGTTCCTTCTTTGTGTCATCACCACATCAATTCAGCCAAGGCATTCTTAGCTATGAACATCTGGAGCATTAAGACAACTGATACTTAACCAGGAAGACAAATCTCCTTCATATTACTAATAAAGCTAAACCAAAAGATGTAACTTTACTCTATGTTCAATGATGAAATTTCAGTCTCTCTCACAGGAAATTAAGAAGTGATTTCACACAAAGCCTAAAGCTCATTGTTCTTGCAATGTAATTGTTCAGCACTTCTTGAGACATGAGATTTATACAGGCCCAGGTTAGAACTAATAATACCGCCCAGCTAAAAAAAGAGCGTTGCAAAACATCAAAACCCCATTTTTTAACACGTGGCTCTGTTTTGCAATCCTTACTCATTCAATAGAGCACTTCATGTGATTGGGCCCAGTGAAGCCAGCAGCCCTACACATGCATGCAGTAGTTACGCTGCAACAACTTTTTATTAGCATCACTAAACTTAGTGCCATGACACAACAGATTACTTGCCTATCCCATTACCAGTGTAGATTATTGGGTTAAATGTGACTCCGTCATAAATCTGTCTATGCTCTCATTTCCTGTTGTCACTGCTATAGTTTTGTTACCATTTCAGTTCTGTTGGTCCTATTTCTTAGGCAAGTAGATGTTAAGATAGTAAAAATGAATTTTTGAAAAGTTAAAAAAAAAATAAAAAATCTGTGCTTATTACCAGTTATTACAGTAAAGACCTGGCAGCTGAGCTGCTTTATAAAAACTAAAAATTTCCCATCTAGTTGCATCATGATTCTTAATTATAGTCGACATTAATTATTTTTATCCTACACTGTCAAATAAATGGAAGAAGCCTAATTATTGTTGACTTTACCTACTTCCAGTTTTACCTGTGCATAATTTTCTTTGACTTTTGAGAGTTGTGTTCAATCTGTGACTTTGCAGGCTTAGATGCATTTCTGTTTTAAGCAGTTTTAGCTGAAATTCTTTCTTGCTTGCATTTCTTGCTGAAGTCAGTGGTGGTCTGAAGAGATATGAAGGGTCAGATAGGAGGATCAAAGAGTGAGTGATATTTAAAAAATTAATTTTAGAAAAGTATTCCAAATGCAGGAAGAGCAACATTGCAAATTCATCTAAAAAATGTTTAAAATACACAGAGTTATTTTCCAACCCAAATGATTCTATGATTCTCTGTGTTTTTTGAAGTTAGTTTAAACCTTATGCTTAATAGCACCATATAATTTTGTCAATGAAATAAAATGTTGTTGTGCCTTAGTTGGGGTTGTTAGCATTTAAGTTTTAGTATACAAGTCTGAAACATTCTGTATTTATTACAGAAGCTTTAGGAACACACTCTGGTATTCTAAAAGCACTGCAGTGTTTCAGGAGCTAGGATTCCAAAGTTCAGTTCAAAGCTGGTAGAGAATAAAAGCACCTGAAGGCTTCCCAGAGCTACAGGTTATAGTTCAATACATCAGTTTTGGTCACAAGGTTTTCATTAACACATATTTGTACAGGAAGATAGTTTCTCATTGGAATCTTTTCACTGTCATGCTGAGACACCAGAAAACTAAAGTTTCTTTCCTATTAAATTAGTTCATTTTATGTTGCATGTAATCTTTAATTTTAATAGGGTGCAAGGAAAGTTGGACAGATCTCAGTAAAGACCTAGAATCAAGCACTGCATTTTCCCCAGTCTCTATAGTTCTCTTTTCAAACAAAACCTGATGTCAAACAAAGCAGCATATTTGATATCACTGGAAAAAGCCAGGCAAGCCAGACCTCTGTACTTTTGAACAGGCCTCATTCTGCTCTCCAGCTATGTACATTCATCCCTTTGTCTGGCAGGTGACTATTCCAGCTAATTTAGCAGCCTACTGGTTGCAGTGGATTTCAAAGTAACCTTCTCTATACGTGACTGCAACTCAGGACAGATGTCTTGCACTGCTTTTTCAATGCTGCTAAAACTTCAAGGTGTTAAGTGATCAGCTACAACTTGCGCTGAAACTAGTGCACATCCTTCAGATCCAGAACTTTCACTGTAGCTGACATCTAAATCAGTCTTACCTTGAGTAGGTCTTTCCTTCACTTGCTAGTCACTCTGCTGACAAACAGCAGCCAGTATCACAGATTTATCACAGCATTAATGAAGTTTCTTTGCATTCCTTCTCACCCTTTTCTTTGTTGGAAAACATGCTAAACAGAGAACAGAGGTGACTCAAGACTCGTGACTTGGATAGGCAAAAACTGAATGCTCGTCAGGGAAGGAGAGAATTGAGGGCTGGAGAAAACTTTATAGACTCTGTTTTCAATGAAAACAGGTGTACAGAGGAAAGGGGTGGAGCAAGGAGATGTGAGAAATTCTGGAGACTGGGGTTTACTATCATACTTCTGTGAAAGAAATATGAGGAAAAAGACCTTAGTCCTTTCCTTCCCACAGCAACTGCTGTGCTTCAAACTACAACCTTACCCTTGTCAGATCCAGCAGCCAGTTAACTCCTAAGTGTTCTCGTCTTGGTAATGGAGACAGCTGTGTATGGTTATTTTACTGCCCTAGCTACCAGCTGCCCTAGATGACTGCCTTCTTCACATTATGCTTAAGGTAGTCTTTGAAGAGATGTGGCAGAAGCACTCATGTTTGGAGGGCAGTTTCTATGCTCTATGAACCAACTGGCTTAGATTAACAGCATTAGTAGTGAATGTGCTACTCCTTGTCAGGTAAGAATTTCAGAATTCTAGTGCTGTTTTTAATCCTTTTAAAACAGTGAGATTGCTTTGTTATCACTAAATTTCTGAGGCCATCAGATTTTACTAAGTTTGAACCATTAGATTCAAGCCTAGTACAATTTTACTCGGGTTGGTGTTCTCCTAGTCCATAGCTTGGTGCTCTGTTAGTGACAGGTGTACGGCTAAAGAATCTCTCAAGAAAATTTTCTGATTTAACTAGAATTTCTTAACAGAAATTTTAACAACAGGTTCAGGATTAGCCAGGTCCAGATGTTATGTTTAAGACAAAGGCACATACAAAATCAGTACTTCCATGTAAAAAAATAAAATAATCTAGAGGAGATAAAAAGGTAAAAACTCAAGTGATAACTCTGCAATTAGAAATGGTCCACTACTAAGATCTGCTAATTCTGGGTACTCAGTCCAGATTCAGATTTACGCCTAGATAAACTCAGACCACAGTCTGTCTAGGCCTACTTTAGACTTGTATTCTATCTTAATTCACTGTATGTTACTGTTGACTAGGGAGTTAGATATTTGCCCTGACATCAAACAGGAAAAGTTTCAGACCAAACCCACCTTCCACACAATGCTTAGGGCAATACTTTAATTAACTTCGGCAAGCAGCATAACTCAAAAACCAAAAAACCCCAAACAAACAAACAAACAAACAAACAAAATTCACAGATTTCATATAGTGTAGATCAGAAAGCAAATAATCTACATGTTTCCTCTTTTCCATAGATGGTTAATTAATGTCAGTGGGCTTTACAGGAATGCAATCTGCTGTTCACTGTGTGACCTTTTGATAACACAGAACACCTTTGAATTTAGCCTTTTTAATCTAACTAGTCATAGAATACCAGGTAAAATCTTCTCTTGCAAATTTCCCCAAAATTACATGCATTGAATATTTCTGATCAAATTAATGCATCTGCTCATAGTGTAAAGGTAAGACTGAGAATATTTTTTTTTTTAAGGTACGATGAAATTCCCAATTACTCTTACAACATTTCTCAAATAATGATTATTAAACTTGGTTACAGTTTGGATTTTATTAAGTCCTCCTTCCAGGGTTTTCGTGGCCTTTCTCAATCCTCACATCTGTTCCTCAGCATTCCAAGTTGTTTTGCTGTCTTTACTGAGTTTTTATCAGTAAAAAGCAACAACTTTTGGATTGATGCTAGCTGATGTGGCAACAAAGTTAGATGCTGCCTTATTTAGTCTTTATTCAGATCTCAGGGCATACGTGATGTTGTTTGGTCCTGCTGGAATATGTATTTTGTCAGATATTGGGATTTCCTTAATCATCCACCAGGACTACAAAGGTTTCCCAGAAAATTCAAAGCTGTCACTGAGCATGTATTTACTGGAATCACGTTTGAGCTAGACACTGTGAGAGGATTCTCTTCCCACAGTCAGCAGTCTCAGCTGTTACAGTTTCATCAATAATCTGAAGCCATATAATGTTTTCTTCTGGAGCAATNCCACCAGTGGAGGAACATTTGAATTAGTACTGTTTGTATTTTCATGTGTTCCTCTACAGGCACAAAGGCAACAACATGGTGTCTTAATGAAAGCTGAAGTTTTCATATGATAAATGGCTGTGTGAGCTAGGCCTCTAGATAAATAACCAATGTAGTAAGATCCACATTGAATATGAACTCTTGATAATTCTGTTTATGCAGCATTTTGTAATATTTATTATCCTCTGAGAGTGAGTTTCAGTGTTTCTTCCAATAAAACCAAGTTAACAAATTGCATTTTTAATTTTCAGTTGATCTTCTACATTTAAGAAGCTGTTCACATTACTATTTCCTCTGTTCAGGGAACTAAAACTACGTTTCATAGAATTCTTCTATTTTGATATTTCTTTTGAGTCAAACCCAAAATTGTTTAGAAAGTTTTTTTTAGTTACCATTTATTTTGTTTACCTTTTAAAATGTGTCTCCAGAGGGAGAAGATACACTATTTTTATAGTGGAAGACAAGTTCAAATTCACTCTCTGCCAGATTCATAACAGAAATTCTCAGTCCTTTTCTTCAGCAGGACTTAAAGCACTAGACTGACTGTATTTCTTTCACTCTCCCATACTACAGCCAAATAAAATTTTATTCATGCACCTCTAAGGATTTTTTTTCAGTGAAACAGATACAGAAGGGCACAGAAGTAAATGTTGATTTGGGAAAGTAAGTTCAGAACTTCCTGAACCTTCTCTTCCTCAGAGTTTTGTTATACTTTAAATTTTAGCAGTTTGTACCTTTTTTTTTTTTTTTTTATATTTTTTTTTTTTTTTATTTTTTTTTTTTTTTTTTAAATTNTTTTTTTTGGAAATAAATATAACATTTGTAAAATCAGTTATAAATCCACAAAATGCAGCCTTTGAAACTTTATTCTCTTTAAATGAAGACTATACGTTTTGGTTTTTTTGGAGAGTACTTCACTGTGGTCTGTTAATACTGTGCACAGATGAGCCACTGAAAGAATACATTGAAAGGTGTAGGCTCTTTGCTGTAGCTGTCCTGGTGCTCAGTCTTAGGACCTTAAGCTTCGTTACTAGTAGGATTAATGTCAAACAGAACTCAACAAGGTGCAACCATTAACTAACATCTGGAAGAACTATTCCAGTCATTTCAGTCCTTTGGCAGTTGCTGAGTTATGGTCCCAAAACTAGAGCTAACATGAAGTAAAGCTTCTCCTGGCACACTATATGGAGTCAAGATACTAGTATGAGCTAATATCTGTATTTTAGATTCTCTAGCTTTTCACAATTTTCAAGAATCCACTTACCTAATCAGATGTCACAAACAATAAGGCTCATTTTCATATTTATAAAAAAGTTATATGCAAAACTGGAGGATCTTAAGAGTGCTCACATGAATGAACCTGTACTGACCTCTGATGGCTGTGAATGTGTATGAAACATACTCCTGCAATTACTTGTGCTTCTCAGGAGCTGTGGTGCTCTAATTAAAATAATGTTGACATGACAAGAAAAAAAGGCTATTTTGAGATGGAAACCAAACAATTTATAAGGGGATCTTGGGATTAGTTTTGCTCTGCACCATAATTTTCTCCTGAAAGAACAGTGAAAATATACTCCAGCCAAGTATCTGCAAAAAAATACTATTTCTAAAGGAGAGTTCTGTATTTCTTTCTCCCAAATACTTAGAAATTTCACCAGGTGTTTTTATTAAAACACCTGTCCAACATATAAACTCACTTATAAGAAGGAATATTTCTAATCATAGGGCAGAGAACACAACAAATATTAAAAAACCCCACTGTCAGCATTTTTATGGCTGCTGAATTCACAATACACTATGTAAGACCAAATTCCTAGCACTGCTAAACTGAAAGAAGCACGTGAATTTAAATCACTGTCCTTACAGTAGAAAATCTCTTGTTTCTTTGGAATAGGCCCACCTGGGCTATCAAAATGTTGGCAGGGCAGGGGGAGAAGCCACCTTCATTCTGGCAAGATTTTCTCCCAAGGAATTGTCTCTGAGGCAAAAATCTAACAACTTCTAGAGTTTTATCCAAGAGTCTTTCAGCCTCAGAAATATCTCTATTAAAAAAAAATCCCAAGGAAACTGTAACAGATGGGTCTTGAGAAGACAGCCTAAACAAGTCCCAAAAGCCTGATAAAAGAGCTTTGGGAATGAAACAAACAAGGTGCCTAGGTTTTCTGTCTGCAGGAGTGATCTGCAAACTAAACCTCTACTTGAGTATCTACCAAAGACCATAGAAAACAAACCGTCTAGGTTTCAAGGTAGCCTAAAAGCCCACGGAAGTACAATAGCAAATAGAATATAGTGTGTATTATCAAAATATGTTTGGTTTTTTTTTTCTTCCCAGCAGTGCCCCACTAAGTTTCCCAGAAAAATCAGCTGATCACCAGCATAGAGTTCCTTTCTGAAAACTGCTCTGTGAAAGTGCCGTCTGGTTCCTCTATACATCCAGGGTCACCTTTGCTGAGTTGGGTGAAAAGAGGTACAGAATAAAAAGCGAGGATTTATTCTCTGTGCTTAGCTGAAATGGTTGAGGAGTGAGAAGTGTTATTTCTTCTTAGTTGACTTTACAGAATGGGACATACAAAGTGCTTCTCTCATCACCACCCTTATATGGTAATTTCTTATCACTTTTACCTGTGTTACCCTGAATAGGCAGAGAGGTTCATGCAACTGTAAAAGAGAAGGTGATGGAGCTTTTTGTCCTGAAGTACTTCACTTCAGTGCTTCATCTCAATGGCATATTCAGTGTCCAATACACACTGGCTGCCTCAGGAAATATCTGTCTGATCCCTAAAACAAGCAAACAAACAGCAACAACACCATAAAACAAAACAACAACAACAACACAGGTAAAAGAAAAAGTTGATCTATATCAAGGTCTTAAAAATATTTATAAAACATTGTTCCCAAACATTCAACATCACAGTGTTTGCAAAGATCCAGTAATAAGAAATTGGAGCCAAGTAACAGCTCCTCACTTCAATTCCACTAAACTAATCCTCTATTAGTGTTAGAATTTAGTGTAGAAACTGGACCCTCTTTCTTTTTCTCATGCTGAGTTAAACGTAGATGTTCACACACATTTCTTTCTGCCAGCTGGGTTTTCACAGAAGATAGCACCAGGAATATTTAAAATTAAAAGAGAAAAAAACACCACCCTCTTGGCCTCTATAATCAGTTTGAAAATTCTTTGATCTTAAAGTTGAGTCCAAAGTCATTCAATTAAAGAGAAAAATTTCCCATTTATTTTGGTGGGCACTGAACCAGGTCCTTGGAACTCAGAACCACAGATGGGAACATGAAACCAACTACAGAATTTCCAACTTGTTGGGTAGTCTGCCTTTTCACAATTTTATTTTGCCCTACTTTGGAGAAAAATCCATAATCTTGAAATATTAAACAGATTGGCAATTCTGAAATGCCTTTGATAATTTGATATGAAACCTAAAAATATAGCATAATATTCTGCCAAAATAAAAGGAAATTAGAAAGATTAAAGTAAATAATAAAATGCAAACAAAATAAATTCATTGATGTTTTTGGAAACGTTTACAAACATACCTGTCAACAACAGAGCTGGGATGGAAATAGTCCTGAAAAAAAATATTTTGATGAAACAAAAGGAAATTTTTCCAAAGGAAATATAAAGGCAATAGTCTTGGCACAGTAATACCCTAGCCTGCCAAAAGCCTGTGCTGAATTACAAAGGTTCAGTTCTTCTGCAGGGAAGGGGCAAGGAAGATTTTATGTTAATTCTTTGCTGATACCCCAAGCCCATTAAAAGACTGTTTTACTGTTTACTTTAAATTAGAGGAACCTCATTACAACACAACTTGCCTATACAGGAAGAAAGAATGAACTTGTCAGACAAGATTTGAATCCTTTGGAAAAGCTCTTACCAATTACAGCTCGTTGGAACCTGATACTGAATAAAGCACCTTTACTGAAAAGAACCTTAAGCATAAAGTGGTCATTGAGGAAAACCCCAGCCACTGAGGAAACACTCCCAGAAAAGACAGAGCATCCTCCCTGCATCGTTTCCACCTTCTGCAAGCTTTTCATGCTGCCAGAGAAGTGGGCTTTGGCAAAATCAAGAACTTTGATTGTCTGATGCATCAAAGGCTTTTGTTACATGCTGAAATATCACTACTTGTGAGCTTTAAACACAAGCAGGTGTGATTCTATGTAAGAAAGGATAAAGTGGTCACGAAAGAACGTGCTTTTCTCTTACACTACTAGGTCATATTATGTCTATAAACTGAGTGAGAAAATGCATGGCTGGTTTAGTATAGCACAGCACTTGGGTGAAGTCTAAAAGCAATAGGAAAAGTACTCATTTGCAAGTGAAGGAACAGAATATTGTGACTGACTCAGGATGGTTTCTTTTGCCAGAGAACTGTTGAAAAGCTGCGCCTGGGTGGCACTTGCAGACCTGCTACTGCACACACAGTAAGCATTGGTGGACAGCAAGCCTTTGAAGCCTGCTCTCACGTAGATATATTTCAACATCCAAAATTATAACCATTTCTTACTTTAATGTGCCATTATTATTGAAGTGTCCTGAGAATGCAGTGGGTAAACACACACACATATATACACACACACACACTAATTGAAATATAGAACTGTTTGAGTTGGAAGAGATCTGAACGACCACCTAGTTCCAACTTCCTGCTGTGGGCAGAGACACCTCCTATTAGATCACGTTGTCCAAAGATTCATCCAACCTGGCTTTCAACAATTCCAGGGTTGGAGCCTCCACAACTTCTCTCAGCAGCCCATTCCAGTGCCTTACCACCCTCACAGTAAAGAATTTCTTCCCAATGTCTAATCTAAATTGAGGTTCTTCCAAGTTTGAAGCCACTGGCCTTTGTCATCTCACTACATGCCTCTGTAAAAAAAGTCCCTCTGAAACTGTCCTGTAGGTTCCCTTCAAATACTGGAAGGCTTCTAAAAGATCTTTCCAGAGCCTTCTCTTCTCTACGTAGAACAACCCCAACTCTCTTGGCCTGTCTTCATAGGAGAGGTGCTCCAGCTTTCTGATCATCTTTGTGGCCTTTCTCCAGATCTACATTAACAGTTCCATGTTCTTTGTGTTGTGGGCTCCAGAGCCCTCTGTAGACCTCCTTTTTTGTTCTGAAGAGTGTCTCAGAGTATCTTTTTCATCAACGTATTCCACCTGGAGATGGAATACGGTTGGTTGTCATCATCTTTGTTGGGACACATCATGCCTGGGCTTGGAGTAGGTAATCCTTGAATATCAACCAGCTTTCTTGGGCCACACCAGGGCTTTATTCCATATTACTTCTCCTTGCAGATCTCTGAAGAGGCCAGAGTCTGCTCTGAAATTTTAAAGTTCAGGGTAGTGAGCTTGTGGTACATCCTCCTTGTCACCCTAAAGATTCTGAACTCCTCCATTTCATGGTCTAGATACTTGAATTACTGGAATGTCCTTAGTACTGAGATCAACTTCTACAATCTCAAAACTTAATAAACATCTTGGGTCAAATAATTGCTTAATCGAATGGCTTTTTCAGCAAAGTGTCATAAATGTATTGCAGAACATAAAAAGCACAGTTAATTTTCTGAGATAATCACATAATCAGAAAGAAAATTGGCCAATTCATAAAAGATTTGATTATTTTTGAGCATTATGCTGAATGCAGTTTCCACTTATTTGATTTGTGAACTGCCACTGTTAGCACAGATTTAATGCCACTACAACAGTGGCTCTGATCAAATCCATACCTAAATTTTTTGGAAAGAATAACCTTTATTTTACAATTAAATGAAGAGAAACTAAATTCATTCTGAGTAAGTGGAATATTCTTCAGATTAGTACTAGGCTTTTCCTGGAAAGGACTGGGCACTCATCAACTTCTTTACTTTCTCTTGTAGAAAAAATCTTGCTGATATTGTATTTTCTAGAAATACATAAAGGTATTAGAACTGAAATACTTTGTGGGTGTCGTGGTAGGCCTAAACAGGCCAAATTAGGCTTGTACATGTCCTGGCTTGCCCAGGCATGTTTTTTCTGCTCTCTCTCCTTCTGTTTTGGGGAGAGCAACCGCGGGAAAAGGGACAAAGAACCTGGCGCCACTAAGTCTGGGGTTTGTGGCCTGCCCAGCAACGGCGGTAAACAAGGTGCACACGGTTGCCTTATGCAAGGCCCGTGATCTGCCCAAAAAAAAAGGTAAAGCAAGCCTATGGCTTCACTCAATATGGCCAAANAGTTCTGAATATTTAATATTAATAAACTATATATTAATATTTTTAAAATATCATCTCACAGTAATTAATTACCCCTTCCGTAACAGTGGGCATCAAAATTATGGTTAATATTTGTGCTGTTAGAAAGTAAGACCAAGTACTACAAAGTTCTTCATAAGACTCTCTTCAGGGCACTTGGTGCAACTTAACCAGAATGTAGGTTGTTTGGAGATATCAAGAGAGGAAAGGGTACACAGGTGGAGTTTTAGGAATAGGGGTGAGAGATGTTTCCAGGTTAGGGAAAGAAGAGATATCAATCAGTGTTAGCACCTAAAATAGCCCAGCATAACTTGTTTAATAGCACAGTCATAAAATTCTGAGTGCGGTGGAAATTTTTTTTTTTTTTTTATCTGCCTTCTTTTTTTTTTTTTTTTTTTTTTTTTTTTCCCCAATGACTGTTTGCCATTGTATGGTTAAATTAAGAAGGTGAGAGGTTCAAGAATAAGGTCAGGATGCTGACCTATTAATTAATGTTTAACAGAAGATAGAAAGAATTAACTAACAGAGATGGGATATTGAGTTTGTCTAAGTGCAAGAAAGTCAGAAAAGTCTCAGGCTGCCACTCTGGAGCAGAAAGATAAATTGTGCAGAGATACGAGATACTGTTCCCACGTTAAGGACATCTGCTTCAGTAGAGAGCAGATGACAGAGGCACAGGAAGCCCACAGCTGGATAAACACTTTGGAAGTGTCTAAATCTGATCAGGTACGTCTGGTAAGGAGAACAGCAAGATGCTACACATAAGTGAATCAAATTGAAATACACAAGTTAGGAGAAGGAAGATGACTGCTTGCCTATGGGAAAAGATAAATTACTTCCAAGACTCCATAATCTCCATACTAACATAACCTAGGAATGCTGCAGTTAGAGCAATTCATTCAGTCCTCAAGATGTAGTGTGTTTTAGATGGGGTAATTAGCATACACAAGGCTGTGTGAGGTTTTAAAAGGAAACACCAAACAAACAAATGAACAGACAAAAGATGACAAAGGATGAGCAGTGTCAGAGTATGTCAGTTTTACTGCAAGATAAAGATAGGTAAGTCAATTTTAGGCAGTTGTACATCACTTTCAAGCTGAAGTTTCTTACCTTCATGATGTTTTACCTTAGGAAGGCTAAGGTGTATTAGTTACCCTGAGGTTAAAGAAAAACAAACCAAAACAAAACCCACACACAACAACAAAAACCAGAAGCTGCTTTAGCCACAGTGAAGACATGTAGTCAGTTTAATTTATTGTAAGGTAAGCACAGAGGTTGTGCCTAGATGAAAATATAGCACTGACCTTACCTAGCCAGAAGCAAACACCTCTAGTGTAACCTCACTTTTTGGTATTTGTGGTGACATAATCCACATCTGTTATCTTGCTCTAACAAACTCATCTGTCTTGAGCAACAAAGCCAAAATCTTCTATTTTCATTTGGGAGAAGCTTGGAGAAGGTTATTAACAGAATCAAACATATTTGCCACTGCTGGGAACTGTTGCATTCTATTTAAAAAGTGGTTTGATTTTGTACATTTCTGAAGGTTTTTCTTTTGCTTTCAGTAAACATAATGCAGCTGTTATCAGAGTCATAGAGCTGTTCCAGTTGAACGAGACCTCCAAGATGATTGAGTTCTGATATCCACCTAGCACCACTATGGCCATTAAACCATTGTCCTGAAGTGCCATGTACACATATTTCTTGAACACCTCCAGGGACAGTGACTCCGCTGCCTCTGTGGCCAACCTGTTCCAATACCTGGCCACTTTTTCAGGAAATATTTTTTTCTTAACAGCCAATCTAAACCCCCCCAGCACAATTTCAGGCCATTTCCTCTTCTGCTATCACATGATACTAAAGAGGAGACCGACCCCCATCTCACAACAACTTCCTTTCAAGCAGTTTTAGAGAGCAATGAGGTCTCCCCTCAGCATCCTCTTCTCAAAACTAAACAATCCCAGTTCCCTTAGCCACTCCCCATAAGACCTGTTCTCTAGACCCTTTACCAGCTTTCTTGTCTTAAACCATCTTTTCTTGAAGCCATTTTACCTCTTCCTTTCTTCAATGCAAACTGATACACTAACTTCCATATCCCACTCCAGATTGCTTCTGAAAATGAAGTTATTTAGGCAGGATATAACTTGTACCACCCACTGAGGTTAAGGATCAGCCTCTCCTGGAAGCGAATACCCTCAAACAGAAGCAGTCAGCATTTTGAAAATTGGGTCATTTAAATTAAAGGGAGAAATCCAGGCTTTAGAGATTAAAATGGAAACAAAATAATGAAATTCATATTAAATACAACCTAAAATTAGAAGCAGACTAGACCTTTTTCATTACAATTTGCTGACTAATGAATAATAAATCCTGACATAGCAGAAAGGCCAGCTTCTCTTAAAAATAGCACACAGTCTGTCAGGCATCTCCCATGAAACTGTACAACCCTTTCCTTCTGTCCTTTTACAGGCTCACAGAATCACCAAGGATGGAAAAGACCTCTGAGATGAGCCTATAACCTAACACCATGATATCAGTTAAACCACGCCACCAAGTGCCACATCAAATCTTTTCACCTCCAGGGATGGTGATTCCACCACCTCCCTAGGCATTCCAGTGCCTAATCACCCTTAGGGGCCTTGTGTTCAGTTAAGAAGACACTTTATTAGCAAAATGATACAAGGATTACTGTTTTAATAGTTGTGTATACAGAGAATGAAATGCCTTCCCAGATGAAGTGTTCATTGAGTTTGGACCTGGACCACAAGATTTACTATCTTGTGCATATTATAAACATTTTTGCCTATCAAGGTTATGTGGTCATATCAAAGAACCATTCTGATCTTCTGCCAGGGGGTACAGAGTTTGTAATTAATATATTCCGCCTGTGTAATTTAAAAACTCTCAGAAAGTTACAACCTGATTGCCAGGCATTCAGCTCACAGTGAGATCTATAGGGATGTTAACAAGCTGGCCTGCCCAGCTGGTCCTCTTGTCCTTCCAGCTGGATCAGTTTGCTATCAGCTCAACCTTATTTAGAACATAATATTAATCTGCTGCTGATAACATATGGGATAAATACATCACAATCAGAAGCTGTCACTGTCTAAGACAAATTACTGGGGG
>WBNM01033562.1:6470-23710 GCA_013399055.1 Ramphastos sulfuratus | reverse complement strand
GGGGGGGGGAGGGGGAGATGGGGAGAAAACTGATCAGCAGAGGAATTCAGAGTATGAAACTTATGATTATCACATTGAACCCAGAGGTCAAATCCTCAGAGTATGCAAACAATTTGAGTATGTCCACCAAAGCAAACATGTCAAATACTCACAATAACTACCTACCACAAAATATGCGATTGACCATTATAACCTTCTGCTCCATTATTTAACAAAAGTAGTTATCTGGACAAGTCCAGTGACAAGCCAGTCTTCTGTTCTACACAATGATCTGGATGAGGGGATTGAACGCTCCCAGGTCCTGTGCTTGGGTCACAACAACTCCATGCAATGCTGCAGGCTTGGGGGAAAGTGGCTGGAAAGCTACCCTTCCTAATGGGACCTGAGTGTGCTGGTTGACAAGTGGCTGAAACATGAGCCAGCAGTGTGCTCAGGAGGCCAAGAAGGCCAACAGCATCCTGGTCTGAAATAGTGTGGCCAGCGGAAGTAGGGATGTGAATGTGCCCCTGTGCTCAGTGCTGGTGAGGTTGCACCTTAAGTACTGTGCTCAGTTTTGGGCCCCTCACAACAAGATAAGCCTCGGAGAAAGGCAAAAAGTAAGTCTGGTGAAGCGCCTGGATAATAGGGGAACTGGAATTGTTTAGTCTGGAGGATGCTGAGTGGACATGCTGTAGTGAGGTGGGCATTGGCCTCTTCTCCCTAAATCAAGTGACAGAAGGGAAAAAAAAATAGCTTTGAGTGGTGTCAGGGGAGGCTTAGGTTGGATATTAGGGAAAAAAAAAAATTACTGAAAGGGTGGTCAGGCTGCCCAGTGAGGTGGGGGAATCACCATCCCTAAAGATGTTCATGAAATGTCTGGACACAGCACTTCAGGACATAGTTTAGAGGACATAGCAGCATCAGGTTGATGGTTGGACTTGATGACCATAGAGACCATTTCCAGCTGAAACAGATTTGATTCTATGTTAAGATGAGAAGTGTGTTTGTTCTCCCCAAGCAGTGGATCATTGCTGAATCTCTCAATTTTGATGACAGCTGACCACATAGTCCTGCGTTATAATATTATTACTTGGCAAAACATGTGGAAAACCTCTGCACAACCAGTAGCATGATGATGACAAAGCTTTGCCTGCACTCCAGGTGTCTGCAACACCCCTAGGACACATTTTCATATGTATGCATTTCCTTTCTAGTGAACTTATGCTCAGGATGAATTTAAACGGTCTACAAGTATCATGTGCTTTTGCAATGAAGTTCTTGTTCCTTTCTAGGCTACTGGTAGCTCACACTGGGATCTGGAAACCAAGCATGTTGCTGTCCAGGCCAACAGATGGCTGTCTTGCATTTCTTTCCATTACAACCACATTTGCTTCAGAGAAACAACCCTCGCTGTTCTCTAGAATCTATTTCCCATCCTGATTTTACATGATTTTGCAAAAAGAAGGAACGAGCAATTCCCTAAACCCTTCCACCTTCTCTATGGAAAATATTTTAACTATGACATGCCTGCTGCACTGCTTAAATACAATACTGCTATATTAAACATTGTTTAATTTTCTCCTTAGGCCTCACCAGTTACAACACTTGATATTTTTCTACATTCATTCAAACCTTTTCAGTCTATCTACACTTAGCATAATTAAAACAGTAAATGCACACAGATACAGTCATCATTCAACATAACTAGGTAAGAGTACCTGGTCCGCATTCAGAAATATGATCCAACAGTTCTACCTGGACTTCAAAATGTGTAAGTCAGAAGTTATTTTTAGATCCTAAGCAGACTTGGCTAAAACCCACAGCCCCTCCCCCACAAAACAGTGGATATTTTTTTCATAAGTACTGTCAGCTCATTCAATAATTATAAACCACAAAGAATATTTAACTGCATATGCATATCTTCATGACAATTGTTTTCGTCCTGAAGATGTTTATGAATCCAAGATACTTCACGGATAGTCAGTGAATAGTTTTACATACTGAAAAGTAATATTGCAGGTTGTTATGTGTTATATGTTTTTGGTTGTTTTTTTTCATTTTAACATACTAAACTGTCCAACCATAGTGTAGAAACAGAAGACTGCTCTAAGCAGACAAATCAATTGCCTGGAAAAATAACAGCTTATTGAAGAAACAGTAGCAGGGGACAGTTAAAAAGAACCTTTGCATTTTTTTTTCATTGGCAAGAGTTAGAAGAAATTTTGAGCAATGAACACATTCATAGAATATGTGATCAGTTCAGAAACAGGACAAAAGGGAAAAGAAGGTTAATCAGTGCAATAGTTCATCATTAATAATGTTGAACATACTGAGTCCATCATAGGCAGATTCACAATTAATCCCTCCCTATTATTCAAGAGTAAAACACAAATCCGACTTCATTCTGGACAACTCCATCGTTCAATAGCTGTAATAAACACAACTTGAAAGAGTATTCAGTTCAGAACAGTGATCAGAAGTGCTAAAGACAAATTGAAAGATATTGCTGACAGATACTTGCATGGATACTAGTTTGAATTCAGTTTTGCCTGTATTCACATTTGTGTTGATGGTCTACAGAGGACACGCATTTTAGATGTAACACCAGCAAGTATTTCCATGCTGGTCACTTGAAAACATATCAACATCTCTTCTTCATGGCCTCTACTCACAGAAAGCTTTGTGGAAGAATCTTCCCTGCCCCATTCTTTAGCCAAAAGCAATACTATTTTGGATTGGAGCACATTCTTACAGCTTCATGGAATCTGCACTCCTTTGTAAATGTAACAGTGGTATTAGTGGGATTTATTTCAAAATTAATATAGTTTATTAATTTTGATATCCAAAAATCTCACCACAATACTTAATTTTTAGTAATAGGTTATTTGCAAAGGTCATGAAAAACATTAGCAAAAGTATAACAAACATTAAACTGTTAGAACTGGAAAGTGGTTTTTGAGGTTGATTATACCACTTGTCCACTAGAGGGACTCGAGAAGCTCCTTTCTGCTTAAGGCAGAAGGCACTTGGATTCAATTACAACGTATTTGCTCACAACATATTATCTCCAGATTCCCAAGGCTAACTACAGTTTCAAAACAACACCCACACACTTGAAGGGAGCTCTGTCAGTGTCGTATTAGCTGCTAAGGCTTGCAAATCTTCCCAGGCTCTAACAAGGTGCTGGGAGAGAGGCAGACAATTAACCTGATCCTGGTTCCTCTTTGACTACAGACTTGGCATGGAGACTTGCAGAGGTGCAGGCAGGATGTTTTGTGGATGTGTAGACAGGCAAAATGTCATGCTGGCTAAGCGAGCCTATCATGTGAAGGTACTTAATGCCTATTCACTAGTAAACTTGAGGCATGGCAAGCTTCCAGGTAGACAAATCCCAAATATTAGTGTTTGTTATTACGTAGCGGGCAGAATGTTGCAGGAGGCAACAGCAGAGAGCAATGAGGCAGAAGTAATGGGAGAAGCACAGAGAGAGAACACCGTAAGGCAGAGCACATTGTGTTTGCCCGCTCATCTCTTTTCATCAATGCAGCCCAAGACTAATGGCTCTTTTGGCCACAGAACAGCCAGTCAGAATGGCAGTTTGCCAAACTTGACCATACTAGATAAAGTCAGGGTTTATTTTTACCTTTTTGGGGCAGAACACAAATGAGTGTATAAACACGTGTGGGTACCCTGTTTAAAAGAGAGAAGAGACATGGAGACACCTGACTTTTGCCTTCCTTTCCTGCAGTGCTTCTCCTAAAAGCAGAAAGAGAGAGAGCAGAAAACATGTCTGGACAAGCCAGGGCATGTTTAAGCCTATTTTGGCCTTTCACGACAATAAGCAAGGGTCAAAAAATAGCATGCTCTGTCCTTTTAGGAAATACATGCAACACAATTTGAAACACAGAATTTAGGACGAGAACCCAGAGAGAAAAATAAGGACGTGGGATAATACGATAGCAATTTGTCACTAGAATTCTTACAGTTACAGACAGATTATATGACCACAGCTGAAAACCTATTAGAGATTTTAATTGTTTTCAATTATTTATGATTTTTTTTTTCCACTCAAACCTACCCTCTCGAAATAGACAATCTAGATTAAAATTAGGTTTTATGTAAGTATTGCTAGTGGGAAAAATACAATCAGTACACACATAAAAACAGTTTCAAATTCACTATTCCAGGTTAAAAAAATCTAGAATTCAGATTATTTTTTTTTAATATCTCAGCCATTAAAAGAACAGAAACACTATCACATGACTAGCATATCAAATCAAATAAACTGTTGCTTTCTCTGAACAAGCGTCAAAAGGAATGTATAGCTCAAACTTACTCGGGAAATCATTCTGAACAACAAGTAGATATGGAGAACCACCACTGCTAATTTCAAAACAGATGGGAAAAAAAACCAACTACTAGCTACAACTTCTGCTTTTACTTGCCATATGTGCTGGTTTGAGGCTAATTGGAATATTTTAATGAAAAAACTAGATTATAGGCTGTGAAAAGAAAACAATGGTGATGTCTACTTCACTCATAGGCTTGCTGAGATGTATAAAAACAAGGACACAAACATAAATAAGAGAGAGTATCTGTCAGAGTCGGAGTGATTTCTCCCTAGGATTTTGTGGCTGTGTAACCCAACTAATCATTCTGCTCTAACCCTCCTTGTTGATCCACCAAACTCACCTTGCACATAAGGCAGACCCTGGGATAAGGTAGAGCGGTGGAAAGAAAGTGGAAGGGTGGTTGGTAGCCTCTCTTGGGGACTCTGAATTCTGGGAGGGCTATGATGTTTCTGTATTACCTTTAACTTGTGTATTTCTGTAGATAACTGTACATTGTGTATATATCTGCTTGCATATTGTGCTAAGCTGTAAATATAGCTTCATTTCTTAACTTCCAGCCGGCTGAGTCTAATCTGGGTGATTTTCATGGGGTGGAGGAGCGGGTAACTCCCAACCCATAACACACTATGCTTTGGTATGCATTTACTAGGGTTATAAAATTGTGCTATCAGTTGAAAGAGAATGCTAATGATGCAGCAATAAGTAAAAGGCTTCATCTTTTCCTGTCATAACAGAAAAAAAGTATTGAGCCTTAAACCAGCACAAGTATCTATGGTTGCTTTCTGTGGAGAGAGTTCACATAGTATCAATTCCTTGTCTTGCCTTTTCCCTTGCTCTTGGCAGATCTCTTCTGACATTGTAGAGGACAAACATTAAGATGCAGTCAGCGGATGAGGCCAGAATGATTATTTTGTTGGATGTCTTTGTCCACAGTCTTTCACCATAGTCCAATCTCCCCAAGTTGCCAAAGACTGTGAGGACAGTGATAGAAAGCATGGACCTCAACAGCCCACCAGGATGGTTAGTCACCCAGAGGAAGCCTGCTGCTGGCAGGACATCCACATGCTTGTGAACAAGAGTGGGCAGAAGACCAGGGATGTGCCACTGATGGCAGTCATGGTATCCCTGAAGAGCTGTTTCATTAATTGCACCCTGACACTTCATCCTACAAGAACATTTAGGAACAGGAGAGTGAATAATGAATCCCTAGGCTGAACCAGCATAGCTGTTTTTATAACCCTGTGCTCTCCTGAGGGGAACTCACATTTCTTCTGCGGATGGAGAGAAGACGATCTTGCCTTTGCTTTGATGCCAGTGTGTAGTTTTTGAAAGCACGTATTGTGTAACAGGTTTTTCATCTGCAATAATCAATGGCCAAATTTTTGTGTGTAGCACTAAGAAGAAATCAATGGCCAAGTTTTTAAGGGAAAAATATCTAGCCCATGTCTCTATGACAGAAAATATACTAAAAGACAGTATATTTGTGAAGTGAAACAACCACAGCTAAATTGTTGAGCTGACACAGCTCATAGTCTAAGGGGAAGTTTTACGGTTTGTGTAAGTCCTTGCCCAGTGGGGACTCACAAAGCAAATACCAATCCAATCTCTGCTGAGAACCAATCTCTTTTCAGACTCTCAGCAACTCTAAAAATGCATGGTCTTGTTATCTTGCATACAACAGGTTTCTTTCTAGTATGACTTTTAAAATTTATCTATACAGAAGACTACTTTCTAGAGTCACAATGCTGGGAATTGTTCAAACTACTTGGTTCTGCTGAAATTGCATGCCCTCTTCACAGACACTCATTTCCATCTGTGGCTGATATGTGGCTGTGGCTGATATAGCAGCCAAAAAGTAACTTCTGGCATTGTCTGTGAAGACAGGTAAAATTCTGCAAGTCTTTGCTATAAGTGCATTCAAGAAGGTACTAAGGAGAGGGGCACTATGCTGCCAGAACTCCTATCAATATGAGCACTTACTCATTCCAGTCCTGATGGACATTATCAATAGCTCCTTCTAAGCAGGCTACAAACCATATTTACAGCTAATGCATTCGTAATGGAGTTATCAAACCTTTTACTGGTACTTTACAGAATCACAGAAACGTGCAGGTTGGAAAAGACCCTCAGGATCACCGAGTTCAACCTATAACCCTACTCTACAAGTTTCACGTTAGACCATATCCCTAAGCACCACATCCAAACAACCCTTAAACACATCCAGGGTGGGTGACTTAACCACCTCCCTGGGCAGTTTGTTCCAGTACCTGACCACTCTCTCCATGAAAACCTTTTTCCTAATATCTGATCTACACCTACCCAGTCACAGTTTGAGGCAATTCCCCCTTGTTCTGTCTCCAATTACCTATGAGAAGAGACTAACAACAGCCTCTCCACAATATCCCTTCAGGTAGTTGTAGACAGCAATGAGGTCTTCCCTCAGCCTCCTCTTTGTCACACTAACCATCCCCCGCTCCCTCACTTACTCCTCCTAAGATTTATTTTCTAGGCCCTTCACCAGCTTTGTTGCCCTCCTCTGGACCTGTTCCAGCACCTCCACAGCTCTCTTGTGGTGTGGTCCCTGAAATGGAACATAATACTCGAGGTCTTACCAAAGCAGAGTCCAAGGTAACAACCATCTCCCTACTCCTTAATTTCCTGTCATAACAGTCTGGTTAAAATTTTAGGATGTTTCCCCAGAAATTTCCATCCTATGGAATATTTGAAATTTCTATGTTCCTGAATCAAAGGTAGTCAGACCTGTCAATCTGGCAAGGGAATAGACTACCACTGTGTTTATAGATATGGACAGAGCATCTGATGCTAAGGCAAAGTCGTCAAGAGAAAATTCCCAGTTGCTACATCCACTCACAATCCTGTTGAGGAATTAACTTTCCTGTCAGGAAACTCTTCACGGTTTTTGATATTGGGGTGATTTGCAGACTGGATTTCTTGACCTCCTCAGTCAGGATGTGGCAGCTTCAGCAGATCACTGTCACTGGAGCTCATTTAGAAGGTACAAATGAGACAACTGTGATTTGCCTATGTATTTGCACACTTATCTCTACATATGTTTTAAGAGTGTTGATAAGATTAGGTGACCGTGAATAGATTTTTGTCTGCTTTGTGTACTTATGCTTGACTATTTCAGATTAACTGGTAAACCATAGAAATCCCATTCCTAGATACAATATGGTCTTGGGAGATTCTCATTCCCACAATCCAGAAGGTCTTCAGAAATATGTAAATGGGTGAGGACTGCATGGATAATTTCAGAAGTTGGGTAGCAAAATGAGTCTGTGTCAAAGAGATGTCTTCCACTAACTGTTGTCACAGGAAAGAAGTAATTTATCTGGAGTTTGTCTTTTGATAGAGGTGCGGTAAGATCCCACGGGTCTACAACTAGTTCAGTTAGCCGTATAAAACTCTCATCCTTCCTTAAAGAGGGAAACTATTCTGGATCTGTGCTACTATACTTTTCTGGAGAGGATAAGAGTTACCTTGGAAAAACAACTGGACAACAAAATAAATACAGTTGGAGAAAACATTCTATTTTTCTAAACAGGGTATGTTTGTTAATATGTATTTAAGCAGCTCATACCTTAGAGAGTGGTGTGGATATAAAAAACTTTAACACAAATTTTAAAATGGAGAAAAATGGTATAAAAAAAATAACACATGATGGATAAAGAATCTGCTATTATGTCAAGGTCAGTAGCAAAACTTATCATCATCATCATCATTTCCTCATTCCTTCACATTAACATTTGTCTATTTTGACTACTATGCTCTTATTAACCACTTAATTGAAACAACACATACAAGGAGCATGTGGGAGCTCCCCTTCTCTGAGGATCACGGATCACCTCATAAGTGGAGAGATAAAGTGATCATTAAAACCTCAGTAGATGTTCTTCCATTTAAACTTGTGCACAATAAGAAATTGACTGTGCGTGTAGGAGGCAAGCACTTCAATGCTATGACAGATTCACCATAAATGTTACTGATTCCTGGGCTTCTAACAGAGCATGCACACAGGCAGCTGATAAGATGAGAGCATCCTCTTCTACTGTTCAGTTCACTTCCATGTGCACTGACTGATTCTAAAAATATTCTCTCATGTTAGCCATGTTCTTTCACAGCTTTTGCTCCTGCAGATGCATCATCTTCTTATTCCCAGGCCTGCTGTGATTTTTATCAAACTTAACTTGATAAAACAATCTTCAGACTAGTTTCAGACCAGCCTGCAATTATTTGATCTTTTGTAGCTGAAGTCAGGATATGAACAAATGGTCAAGTCATAGAAAGAACTGCAACTGTCTTACAAAAAAACCTCAAAATCCTATGGCCATCTTTGTCCATTCAGCCACTTACCAGGAAAGTTTATAAAAGAACATTTTCATTTTCCTGAGGGAGTTGGGAAGCAGACAAGGAAATACAGGTCCTTGAATCTTTGAGGTGCTAGTTCATAATCAGCCTGAGAATAATAAAAGTCAGATTTATTTCTATAGAAGCACTGTTTATATCAAATGAACTTGCTGAGGTAAAAAGTGTTTCTGGGAGGTAGAAATGTCACACTCCTCATGACAGCTTTTTCCCTTTCAGAAGAGATCTGATTAAAACTGTGTCTTGAGTATTGTGTCCAGTTTTGGGCATCTCGCTACAAGAAAGACATTGTGGTGCTGGAGTGGGTTCAGAGAAGAGCAACTAAGCTGGTGAAGGGCCTAGAGAACAAGTCTTATGAGGAGCAGCTGAGGCTTCTAATAGCTACTTCTTCTAAATTCACTACAATGAAGCAGAGCTAACTGGACTACAGCACTTCTCTTGAGCAAATACTACTCATACGTAATGCAAAATAGGATAATTTTAGAGCTCAGGCTTGGACTAGGACACAGAAGATCTAGATTCACATCCTAGCTCTACCTTAGGACTCCTGTGTGATTGCAAAAAAAAGTCATGCCACCCCTTTGTATCAGAGTTGCCAGATGCAAATCAGAGCAATAAAGCCTTCCAACTCATGACTTGTCTTGGTCTAAATGGGATAAAATTTTATCTTCTATCTTTCTGAACACCATGCTTGAAGGAATGAAGTCTAATCATGAAGTACTCTTGCATGGAGTAAACCCCACAGACACAACCGCAACTAATGAGACCAATACCAGGTAAAGAGCTAAGAGGGCAGCTATCAGACATGTTGCTCTGGGAGCTGCATCATTCCATACATTTGCACAGACCCCCTCAGTTTTAACATCTGTGGAGTAGAAGCAGCTGATCTGTGACAGCAAAGAACTCTGAACACAGTGGTGCAGTTTTCCAAGAAACCATTTCCAGTTTTCTTCCTTCTGTGCCCTGACGTCTCCTTTGTTAAAGACAGGACATCCTTCGTCCCTCTTTCTCCACGTACAAGTGTCTTACAAGCTGATTCTGTGGTTAACAGAAGCTGACAGAAGAAGGTTTATATGCTGTGCAACAATATTCACTGCCACTCAAAGAGAAGATACTTCAAGGGCAGCCTGCTCTGATGTAACACAACTATTGCTTTGCCAAACAAAACAGATGACTTGCAGCAGTGACACCATTCCTGCTTGGGGTCTCTCAGCTAGACTCTTAACTTCTATCTTGTGTCACATTTGAAGATTAATTGGTATCTTAGCCAGCAGCGGTCTCTCTGATTTAAACAAAAAAAAAACCACTCAGTGGAGAACAGAGCGCCCAAATGAGGTGGGTGGGGAAATCTGATAGGCTTTGAAGGAAGTGTGGCCTGTTAATATGTGCAAAAATGGAACAAGAAATACATAAAACTAAATTAGAGCTCTATTAAAAATAAATTAACGGCATCTGCAAACAAAATTAAATCTAAGATAATTATTCTAATAGTATGGTTTCTGGTGAGCATTAGTGCTTAATTTTTTTCTTATATTTGATGAAGGCATCTATTAATTAAAAATATTTATACAAGGTAGAGGCTTGACAGGAATACTGTGCAGCTGTTCTTAAGGGAGATGCTTCTGTTAAACAGCTATTTTAGAAGAAAATGCCTCTAGTCTATACAATGAAGACAAGACTGTACTTCAATAAATTTTATTTAAGGCCTGTGCTTTCTAGATATCCTCTGTGGCTAGAATTGGATGAAATAGACTGCTTTCTACAGATGATATAATACACTTTACTTCCTATTGTTTAGTTAGCTTGTACTGAAAAGTAAACATTCATCTTATTTTCCCTTTCTCTTTTACCTTCCTTCCACTGTTAACCTTTTACTGGATTGTTGAACATCCAGGTACAAAAGCAGATGATCTGATTATGCACAAATGTATTGTACAAATGCTAAACACACATTTAATACTGTGTATGAAAATGTTATTGGAATTTGAGACAGGTACAAACCAATATCATGTGTCACTAATGAGACTATTCAAAGTAATTTTCATGATGTTATGATTCTATTGTCATCCAGTCCTGCGAAGGAAACAGCATTTGAAAAAGCAATTGTTAATCATTACGCAGATCTCCAGGGCTCTAACTCTTTCAGGATTTTCCTCTTTGGTCTGGTCCCTCCCCCCTTTTTTCCTCTTTCTTCTTCCCTTCTCATCTTTTTAACACAAGCAGTCCTATAAAACAGAAAGGATTAGAAGCTGTCATTGTAAGGTTGTTGGTTTTGTCTTTCTGCATTTTTTAGTTTGAAATCTGTGTGAGGCACCTGTTGAGAATAAATCAACAGAAAGGTCACAAAAGGCTTTCTATTGTATGTTTACCTTTTAAAGCCAGTTAGGAACTTGCTGCTTTGCTATAGAGGAATAAATGCTAGAAAGGAAATCATCCATGCTGTCTAACACTATTCCTGTATGTGAATTTTGTGTGAATCATGTAAGGTCCTTGAACAAAAGTTAATCTCAATGTCCTGTTGCTTATATTGCCATAATTAACTCTGGCTGGTGATGGCAGGAATCTCAATTCATGATACCAGTTGAATAAGCTATAGTTAAACTTACCCACCATTGCTGTTGCTATGTTGCATGGAGAGAAATGAGCACTGCAAAAGAGCACTTAGAGAAGTAAACACGAAGTGATGTATAGATGTTGCTTTCTGAAAGCTCTGTTAAAAAGGCCTGGCTGTGCAGTCCGTCATGCTTAGCAAGTCAAGGATGGGTGGCATAAAAAGCAAGTGGTGAATGCATTAAACTGCTAAAAAGTGGAATGGTGGACAGCCTAGGACTGTGACTTAATGATCTGATTCTTCTGCTGCTGTGATATAACACTGTGCCTGACCATGTAGGAACAGCAATAAATGCTAGGAATCCCTTCCCTTTTTCAATCCAGCTTCAGTGCAATCAAAGGAGAAGACAGAGATGAATTGAACTCTGGACTAAGAAACATTTTTTATAAGAAAGAGGAATTTTAAAAGATGCTTTTTAAACACATGACTTGATATATACTATAGCTCATGAGAATGTCCAGCTCCCTGTGGTCTTTAAAAAAATTACAGCTGGACTTAATGTGATCTGTTTCTCAGCAACACTGCCTGTTTCTTCAACACTACAGTATACATGCGAGACTACCGCACTTGCCTGAGGAACAAGAACACAAACTCAATTCCCTCCTTGGGACAGAGGGAGAGGGGCATGCAGCCCTCTCAAATCCAAAAGCCTTTCTCAGCTAACAGTCAGCTCTGCAGTCACTCACTGCTCATCCCCAAGAATCAGTACCAGTCCTGTGAAAGAATNCCCCCCCCTTTGCCCATTAGTAAAAGGTACAGTTAGATATGTATTGTTTTCATCAGATTGGGTGTTTGATTAAATATTTCTTTTCCTCACACTGTTATTCTCACTCATTCATTCAACTTGGAACTACAGCCAATACCAAAGTCAAAGTACAGCCAGAACATCATTCCTTGCACTAAGTGAACGCATTCTGACTTTGGAGTTAGATTCATTCCATATTGAATTGCATGGCAAAGCTTCCACTGGTAAGACTTTTCTTAGTTATTCCAATATTTGAAGAGAAAAATGTTACAATTCGGTCTGTATTGATTTTATTTATCTTTAAGGAACATTCAAATAACCTGTAATTATAAACCTCAGTTAAAATCTCCTCAGTTTTCCACCTAGAAGAACAGTTTCAAATGTTGGTCAATCAGATGATATTTTCCTTAAAGAGAGCAATTTTCCAATTTTACAGGTGCTGTATGTACTAGTACAGTAGGAATATATATTTTGCACCTTTGAGAGATTATTCTGGTAATAATCAGGTAATAACATTTGCACATCATAAACATATATCATGAATTGGCTTGTTTCCCGGACAGTTCATCCAACAATAAATTCTGATGATACTGACATATTGAGCAGCAAAGAAAAATAGACAACAGGAGAAAACCAAAATATCAATCTGTCTCTAAATATGAGTGGACTGGCATTATTAATATTTTTCTTCAGTTCCATTGATGGGCACCATGCTGCAAGTAATATACAGTGCCAGCTCATCAGCTCATGTATTTTGCCATCTTTTTGACAAAGTTCTATGTAAGTTCCTCCCCCTAGGCAAGAATCTGACCCAAAGTTTAAACAAGACCTTGCTTTGATAAACTTACGATGTAAAGAGGATGGTGGCATAGCAGGCAAAAGCCTTCTGAAGGTAGAAACAGAGACAACTGAGGTCTGTCAGCACAGGTGAGAGAAGAGGGGCTGAAAAACAGAGTAATAGTGATAAGTACCAGAATGCGATTTCATCTTCCAGTGAAGACTGAGGCTTCTTGCTGGCCATTTTACAATTCTCTTGCTTGACTTGTTTACTGATGGAAATGTTTGCCAAGGAACTTTGGAAAAATAGTGACATATGAACAATCTGTTGCGGCATATTGTAGTGGTGGTGTTTGTGCTGCTATAGTTACTAAGCTTTTAGCATTTTTGTAATTTGTCTTGAAAAAGCTGGAACTTGGCAAGAAAATTTTGGGTGCCGCTATCTTCAAGTCAGATGGTTTTCATATTTTCTGNCCAGAGAGAGCAAGCAGTATTGTACTCCAGTCCCTGTCCTAAGCCTTGCTTATGCATTTTGATTGACTGCAGCTAAGTATCTAGGACTTTCCATCCTTTCAAAACTGCCCAGTAAAAATATATTCCTTCTTCCTTTCTTCTATATGATCCCCAGAATCTTGATTTTTTTTTTTTAATACACTTTTTAATTATTAAAGATTCATTCATGTTATGGATATGTTCACAACACTTTAGGTTAGGTCTGTGGACAGTTGCAGTCATTCCNACTAGTACAGTAGGAATATATATTTTGCACCTTTGAGAGATTATTCTGGTAATAATCAGGTAATAACATTTGCACATCATAAACATATATCATGAATTGGCTTGTTTCCCGGACAGTTCATCCAACAATAAATTCTGATGATACTGACATATTGAGCAGCAAAGAAAAATAGACAACAGGAGAAAACCAAAATATCAATCTGTCTCTAAATATGAGTGGACTGGCATTATTAATATTTTTCTTCAGTTCCATTGATGGGCACCATGCTGCAAGTAATATACAGTGCCAGCTCATCAGCTCATGTATTTTGCCATCTTTTTGACAAAGTTCTATGTAAGTTCCTCCCCCTAGGCAAGAATCTGACCCAAAGTTTAAACAAGACCTTGCTTTGATAAACTTACGATGTAAAGAGGATGGTGGCATAGCAGGCAAAAGCCTTCTGAAGGTAGAAACAGAGACAACTGAGGTCTGTCAGCACAGGTGAGAGAAGAGGGGCTGAAAAACAGAGTAATAGTGATAAGTACCAGAATGCGATTTCATCTTCCAGTGAAGACTGAGGCTTCTTGCTGGCCATTTTACAATTCTCTTGCTTGACTTGTTTACTGATGGAAATGTTTGCCAAGGAACTTTGGAAAAATAGTGACATATGAACAATCTGTTGCGGCATATTGTAGTGGTGGTGTTTGTGCTGCTATAGTTACTAAGCTTTTAGCATTTTTGTAATTTGTCTTGAAAAAGCTGGAACTTGGCAAGAAAATTTTGGGTGCCGCTATCTTCAAGTCAGATGGTTTTCATATTTTCTGTTACACTGCTGTATTTTTTTTTTCCTATATGAAGAAAAGTCTGAAGATATGCTGTGTCAAGGAAAAGGGAAAAGTGTGCTCAGTTGAAGAAGAACCAGAAGGTGGGAAAAAACCCAAACATGTTGTAAGATGAGGAGAAAGAGGTGTAACTTCTTTTCAAGGGGAGAAGAGTGTTTACAGGATGATCATAGGTCTTACATAACCACAAAATTAATCAGACTATGTAAAACAAGGCCTTGGGATTACTATTGTTTGGTTTCAGACCTTACAGTGATGATTTACTTCAATAGTAGTCTTTTGTACATGATAGTAGCCTGACTTGAATCTCTGGGTTGCAGCGTGTTCATTCAATGGACTTCATAAAGATCAAATCAGCACTCTCTCAGAGTATAAACTACCTGTTTATACTGAGGACACAAGATGGGTACCAGAAAGTGAAAGGTTGTATAAGGAAGTTAAGATAGGATAAATTCTACCATCAGCAACACCACCTAAAAAAAATGAATCAAGGAAAACATGAAATTTCTGCTTCTGACTGAGCAAGATGCTGTACCTCTGCTGGCCTCACAGTGATCTCCAAGATATATTTGCATTGCATAATAAGTCTAGATCAGAAACTCATGTATGAGTACTTGAATCGTAATGCTGTAGTGGGACAGAGAACTACATACTAGAAATGTGGACTGTACAAGCACAGCAGACATCTGTTGGAAAGAAGTCTAGAGAGGACCTGAAGGAACACCAGAGAGAAAAAGGGAACAAGCTCAAAAAATATTGTAAGAAATCAAGTGACAAGAAGAGAAAAATGCCATACAAAAACTGGCAATGAGGAAAGCTGGGAATTGATAAGTGTGGCCAAAATATGGCTGTTATGTTATTCCATTTGGAAACCTTTCCTGTTACTTGGACTCCATATATGAGCAGTTCCTATTACTCCTAAATGGATCAGGTTTCAGTCAGAAGAATAAAACTCCCCAAACCACATCCCACGCAGAACATCCTACGCTTCTGCCAGGTGTTATTCTAAATGCACAAAAAAATCTTAACTGACACACGTAAGCTTAATAAGGCACTTAGGTAGTGTTATGGAAGTCTTCACTTCTTGAACATCATGCCTTATCACAACCCTGTAACAATTTTCTTGACACTTTGGACTTTCCTTTGGTCTTTTTTTCAGAGAGAGAAAGGCTGAAAGAAGAGTATCACAGTGCTTGTGATGAACCCAATTATAACACTTATTCTGTGCAACTTGAGGAAGCAAATATACAGATAATTCTATTTGCTTTTAACATTTTGCCTTTCATAGTAGTTTAGCAGGTGAATGCACAGAGAAGTTCACTATAGCAGCTTTAAAACTAATAAAAAGTAACAAAAAAAAAAAGACAGTGTATTATTAACAAATCGAATTTAGTAGCTCAAGATAATGTTAACTAGAAATTTGGTGTGATTAAATGGGAGAAGAAATGTATTTATCATAAGGTATAACCTATTAATGTTTGTATGAAGAGAGTTACCTGAAATATAAATCCATATTTATCTAGATATTATAATATGATACTAGTGCATGTATTGGAAACAATTGTGAACCAGAGGAGCAATAGCTAGCCCAGACCTCATTGATGCTTACTAGAAAATGCCCTCTCTAGGAAGTTTATTCCAAAAGGTAACTTTTAACTTACTCTTTACAAGCTCACATCAGCCACTGTTGCATGCCTGGCACTTACTCATAGGCCTCCAGTACTATCCTGCAACATGCCTTCTGTGTTCTGATGTTCCCCCATCAGTTCCTGTCCTGCTGTCTCATACCATGAAACACAAATTACCCATAAAAATGATAATTCCCTTATTAGTTTTAAAGGTCAAATCAAATGATGTGGAAAATATGCAGTGGTGTGACATATAATTTACATAATTGCCACAAAAACACTGTGCTAAAATCTGTGTGAAAGAAAAAATAAAAATGAATCAGCCAGCTTCGCAGTGAGAATAAAGTGAGGCTGCATACAGACAGCACCAGGAACCTGGCAATCTCCACTGTATTTGGTTCTGAATTTATTCTCCTCTTTTTCCTACTCCTTTTTCCTATCCCTTTTCCTCAAATACATGGGCAGACAAGAAGAAAGGGAAAATGAGAGATTTCCTACCATCCTGGATTTTAAATTGATTTCTTTCTAGATCTAGAACGTAGTTTTTAAGGTCCTTATATAAGCCCACTACCCTGAAGAGAAGCGTCAGACACTAAAATGACATTGCCAAACCTACTTGATGTCCAAAATGGCATCACACATTCTAGCTAACAAATTGTGAGCAGAGTAAGTGCTAGAGGCATGACAGCCTCCAGTACCCCTTTTGCAGATGTCGCTTTTCCCTTAACTAGGCACTCAAGATAAGCAGGTAAAGAACAGCATTTGGCTTTTGGATTAAGGCACTGTCAGCACTGGCCTACTCTGTGGCTTGCCATCATGAGCATGGGCTGAGGATTCTGCAAATCCCCAGGATACAGTTCCTACAGAGAGAAGCAGGAGCTTCAAATACATAGGGTGCAACTCCGGGGATCCCAGTGGAGGACTTAACAAAAGTTGAAGGAGCAGATGATACATAGGGAGGAATAAAACTCAGCCTCATAGCTTAGTAACAGTTTTGAAAAAAACTTATAGAAAATAGACTTTGGACAGACAGAATTGACACCCATTAAAGGAAAAAAGCAAAACAAAACCACTACACATAAAGCAAAATCTAGACCCATTTAAAACCAAACCTAGGATTTGTTCTAATGCCTTGGGACTAATGTCATGGGTGAGTTTGATTGATGATTTTAGAGGACTTTTATACAGGAATTAGGTAACAA
>WBNM01033561.1:0-13814 GCA_013399055.1 Ramphastos sulfuratus | reverse complement strand
TGGAAGGGACCTCAAGGATTATTGTAGCCAAGTGGAGATCAATCTCTTCTCCCAGGCAACCAGCAACCAGTCTCAAGTTGTGCCAGGGGAAGTCTAGGCTGGATGTTAGGAGGAAGTTCTGGGCCCCTCAATTCAAGAGAGATGTTGAGGTACAGGAACGTGTCCAGAGAAGGGCGAAGAAGCTGGTGAGGGGCCTGGAGCACAGCCCTGTGAGGAGAGGCTGAGGGAGCTGGGGGTGTGCAGCCTGCAGAAGAGGAGGCTCAGGGCAGACCTCATTGCTGTCTACAACTACCTGAAGGGAGGTTGTAGCCAGGTGGGGTTGGGCTCTTCTCCCAGGCACCCAGCAACAGAATGAGGGGACACAGTCTCAAGTTGTGCCAGGGGAGGTCTAGGCTGGATGTTAGGAGGAAGTTCTTGCCAGAGAGAGTGATTGGCATTGGAATGGGCTGCCCAGGGAGGTGGTGGAGTGCCCATCCCTGGAGGTGTTGAAGCAAAGCCTGGATGGGGCACTTAGTGCCATGGTCTGGTTGGTTGGCTAGGGCTGGGTGCTAGGTTGGGCTGGGTGAGCTTGGAGCTCTCTTCCAACCTTGTTTATTATATCATCTAGTTCTAACTGCCCTGCTATGGGCATGGACACCTCACACTAGCTGCTCAGAGCCACATCCAGCCTGGCCTTAAAGACTCCCAAAGATGAAGCTTTCACCACCTCCCTGGGCAACCTGTTCCAATGTCTCACTACCCTCATGGTGAAGAAATTCCTGACATCCAATCTGAATCTACTCACTTCTAGTTTTGCTCCATTGCCTTCAGTCCTATCACTACTTGACTCCCTAAAAAGTCCTTCCCCAGCTTTCTTATAGGCCCCCTTCAGATACTGGAAGGCCACAATAAGGTCTCCTTGGAGCCTTCTCTTCTCCAGAGATCAGGAAGAAATGCTTTACAGTGAGGGTGGTGAGACACTGGCACAGGTTGCCCAGGGAGGTTGTGGAGCACAGAATCACCCAATGTGATCAAAGATCACATTGGGTGATTCTGTGCTCCACAACCTCCCTGGAGGTATTCAGGACCAAGTTGGATGAATCCTTGAGTGACCTGTGCTGGTGGGAGGTGTCCCTGCCTGTGACAGGGGGTTGGAACTGGATGAGCTTTAAGGATCCTTCCAACCCAACCCATTCCAGGATTCTATAAACCACAACTCAATGAAGTTAGTTTCTAAGCCTCTCAAATGGTTAACCTTGACCCTGGGAGTCCTGCCTGGAGTTGTGGGAGAAAGGAGAGCTAGTGGGGCCATGGATTTCCATGTCAGCAGAGTGGTGCTGGAATCTCTCTCTATCAGAGATGCTTGTTGCCATAGAAACACCCTGTGGCATTGTGCTTATTTTTTGGGGGGTGGCATTTGTAGGTTGGCAGGAGCCTGGTGAGGGCACATCGATTGTGCTTCACCTTTCCAACCTGCTGCAAGTGCTTTTGGCCACTGAGCATTGTGTGTGTGGGAAGCAAGAGTTGGCTTGGGTGACTCTACTGGTGGGGCTGCAACAGCTGGGCTGTGAGGGTGGTGAAGGCATTGGGGGGAAGGTGGCTTTGGTGGTGCTCTGTTGTCACAGAATCACAGAAACACTCAGGGTGGAAAAGCCCCTCAGGATCAGCAGGTCATAGAATGGTTTAGGTTGGAAGGGACCTCAAAGCTCAGCCAGTTCCAACCCCCCTGTGCCATAGGCAGGGACACCTCCCACTAGCACAGGTCACTCAAGGCCTCGTCCAACCTGACCTTGAACACCTCCAGGGAGAGAGCAGCCACAACCTCCCTGGGCAACCTGTGCCAGTGTCTCACCACCCTCACTGAAGTCCAGCTGAGAACCCTACTCTACAAGGTGCACCCTAAGCCATATCCCCAAGCACCACAGACAAATGACTTTTAAACACCTCCAGGGTTGGTGACTCCACCACCTCCCTGGGCAGCACATTCCAGTCCCTGACTACTCTTGCTGGAAAAAAAATCCTTCCTAATATCCAGTCTAAACCTACCCAGTGGCAGCTTGAGGCCATTCCCTCTATCACTAATTCCCTGTGAGCAGAGCCCAGCAGCAGCCTCTTCACAACCTCCTGTCAGGTAACTGCAGACAGCAATGAGCTCTGCCCTCCACCTCCTCTGTTTCCCACTAACCACCCCCAGCTCCTTCAGTTACTCCTCATCAGATTTACTCTCCAGGCCCTTCACAGCTTCCTTGCCCTCCTCTGCACTGGCTCCAGCATCTCCACATTCCTGAGGTGCCTAAAGCTGAACACAACACTGGAGGTGTAGCCTCACCAGAGCAGAGTACAAGGGGACTATCACTTCCCTGCTCCTGCTGGACACAGCATTTTTTTTTCCATGGATCTTTCATGTCTGCACTTGGAAGGTGACATCAGGTGGCAGGAGCTGTGGTCCAGCTACTGGGACCAGCACTTCTCAGTGCATGCAGGGACGAGGCAGTTGGTTCCAACGATGCAGTTTGTCCCAGCCAAGGCAGTTTGCTGCTGCTCTCTCTTCACCAAAGGCTTCATCAGGCAGCTGCAATGGTTTGCAGAGCCCCCCCCAGCTGCCCCTGGGGAGACCTCTCCAGCATCATGGCAACCTTCACCGCCCACCCCATCCCCAGACCCTCCTCTTTCCTTTTAATGGCCCCACTTCCACGGAGCAAATGAGGCAGCACCTCCATCCCTCCCCTCGGTCTGCCAGCAAATTAGCACTTCATTAACTTAACGAGGGCTCTCCCTATTGCCCTGGACATGGACACAGCCTGCAGTGCTGCCAGCCAGGCTTGGCTGGACCTGGGGGCTGCGGCAGAATCCTTGCAGCTGGGCAGGGAAAGCATTTCATAGAGCTGTTGCAACTGGAAAAGCCCTCCAGGAACATCCAGTCCAACCCTCAACCCAACCCCACCATGGCCATTAAACCCTGTCCCCAAGTGCCATGGCCACACATCTCTTGAACCCCTCCAGGGATGTGGACTCCACCACCTCCATGGGCAGCCTGTGCCAATCCCTGACCACTCCTGCTGCAATGNCAAAGAGCTCATCCAGTCCAACCCCCCTGCCAGAGCAGGACCAGACAATCCAGCTCAGGGCACACAGGAACACATCCAGACAGGCCTGGAAAGGCTCCACAGAAGGAGACTCCACAACCTCTCTGGGCAGCCTGTGCCAGGGCTCTGGGACCCTTCCAGGCAAGAAGTTGCCCTTGTGTTGAGCTGGAACCTCCTGTGCTGCAGCTTCCATCCATTGCTGCTTGTCCTATCCCAGGCAGCAGTGAGCAGAGCCTGTCCCCCACCTCCTGCCCCCCAGCCCTGAGATATTTATAAGCATTGATTAAATCCCCTCTCAGTCTTCTCTTCTCCAGACTAAGCAGCCCCAGGTCCCTCAGCCTCTCCCCACCAGGCAGTGCTCAGTCCTCTCAGCATCCTTGTAGCCCTCAGCTGGACCTTCTCCAGCAGATCCCTGTCCCTCTGAAACTGGGGAGCCCAGTTGGTGTCACTGCAAACTTACTGAGGGTGCACTCAGTTCCTTTGTCCAGGTCACTGATAAAGATATTGAAGAGTTCTTGCCCTTGACCCCTGTGTGGCTCTTGGAGAGGCTCTCAATCTGTGATGGGAATGACTGCAGAGGGGAAGGATGTTGGGGACGAGCAGTGCTGCCCAAAGCACTTGGGTGTAGGTTTTGATGCTGCATGACCTGTAATGCTCTGAGTTCTGGTCGTGGAGGATGCTTGAGGATCCAGCCTGTGTCACTGCTCCGTGCCCACGGGGGTGCAGGCAAGACACAGTGTCCCTTGGAGGAGAAACTCCCATCTCTGGACAGGCAGGCAGCTTGGGAACCCTGCCTCAGGCAGCACCAGCTCCCTGCCGAGGCTTTGTTTGTTGACAGAGTTAAATTTGCAATTTCATGGTTTGGTTACAATGAGTTGAGTTTATAAAATTCATGAGCTGTTAGGAGGTGTTGAAAGGGGGGGGGTGAGGAGTGAGAAAAACAGCCTGTGAGGCAGCAGGCTGTGGGGAGGTGGCTGCCAGCACTGGCTGAGGTGGCTCCTGGTTTGGGGACACTGTGGAGCTCAGAGATCATAGAATCATAGAATGGTAAGGTTGGAAGGGACCTCAAGATCAGCCAGTTCCAACCCCCTGCCATAGGCAGGGACACCTCCCACTAGCACAGGTTACTCAAGGCCTCCTCCAACCTGGCCTTGAACACCTCCAGGGAGGGAGCAGCCACAACCTCCCTGGGCAACCTGTGCCAGTGTCTCACCACCCTCACTGCAAACAACTTCCTCCTAACATCCACTTTCAATCCCCCCTCTGACACTTCAAGCCCATTGCCCCTTGCCCTGTCATTACAAGACCATCTCAATAGTCCCTCCCCAGCCTTCCTGTAGACCCCTTCACATACTGGAAGGCTACTATAGGGTCTCCTGGAAACCTTCTCTTCTCCAGGCTGAAGAGGTTGAAGAGATGGGGGTGAGCATCTTGAGACTTCATTCAGTACTGGAATGGGCTGCCCAGGGAGGTGGTGGAGTCACCGTCCCTGGAGGTGTTCAAGGTGCACTTGGATGTGGCACTTGGTGCCATGGTCTAGTCTTGAGGTCTGTGGTAATGGGTTGGACTTGATGATCTTTGAGGTCTCTGCCAACCTTGCTGATACTGTGAGACCCCCATGCAAAGGGCCTGAGAGCCCCCACCAAAGGAGAGATGTTCATTTCCCCTGCTGCCACCACCTGTGTCTTGACTCACTCATTAGGCTGCGAGGTCTGCAGAGCTCTGTGCTCTTCTCAGGTGGACATCAAAGAGTCAGCAGATAAACAGAAAGTCCTTCTGGGGTGGAGACCAGGTGCTGTGGTGCTGGGATCTTGGGGATAGAAAGGCTCAGCCCACTGGGATGACCTGGTGCTGTTTCAGAATATGGTTTTGCAGATCTCTGGGGTTTGGGCTGGGAATCCACAAAATGAGCTCTGTTAGCTGGAGCTCAGGAGGGCTGGGACAGAAAGACAAAACTCTGAGCAGTCACGATGTGAGCTTGAGCCTTGGCAAATGACCTGTTTTATCCCCTTGAATTTGCCTTTCCCAAGGGATTTCTTTGCAGCCTCTCCTTTGGGTTGGGAGCAGCACAGACCCCCAGCTGCAGCCTCTTCCCTAGCTGGCCACTATGTCCTTCATCCCCCCAGTAAAGCTGATGCTGCTCCTGCAACCTGTGCTGGGGCTGCTTGTGCACTGCAGTGGGAATGGAAAGGCAAAGAGCCAGGAGTGATCTAAACAAATATTAGCCAATTAATATTGCATGCTGGGGAGGGAGGAAGGGGAGGAGGGCTTGCCAGAGGATACAAAGCCAGTTGGTACCTGTCCTGCATGGCAATAGCCAGGTGGCACAGGGGATGTGTGTTCACTGTACCTGGCTGGGGCTGCTGTCCCTGCAGTGTCATAGAATCGTAGGCTAGAGGTGTGGCCAGCCTCATGAAATTCAACAAGGCCAAGTGCAAGGTCCTGCACCTGGGTAGGCACAATCCCAAGCACAACTCCAGGNACCTTACCATTCTATGATCTCTTCCAGCAGGACCTCATCATAGAATCATGGAATGGTTTGGGTGGGAAGGGACCTTAAAGATTATCTAAGTCCGACCCCTGTGCCATAGTTGGGGACATCTCCCACCAGCCCAAGTTGCTCAAGGCCTCATCCAACCTGGCCTTGAACACCTCCAGGGAGGGAGTATTCACAGCCTCCCTGGGCAACCTGTGCCAGTGTCTCCTCATTCTCACTGGAAAAACTTTCTTCCTCATCACCAGTCTCAATCTGCCCTCTTCCAGCTCAAAGCCTTTGCCCCTGGTCCTATCATTGCAAGCCCTTGTCAAAAGTTCCTCCCCAGCTTTCTTGGAAGGCTGCTCTAAGATTTCCCTGGAGCCTTCTCCAGGCTGAACATGCCTAACTCTCTCAGCCTGTCCCACAGGAGAGGTTCTCCACCCCTCTGATTATCTTTGTGGACCCTCTCTAACACTTCCGTGTCCTTGTGCTGGGGGCACTAGAACTGCATGCAGTGCTCCAGGTGAGAACTCACAGGAACAGAGTAGAGAGGGAGAATCACCTCCCTGTCCTGCTGGGCACACTGCTTTTATATGCAGCCCAGGATGCTGTTTGCCTTCTGGGCTGCTGCAAATGCATGGGTGCAGTCCCAGAAGGGTCTGGTGTGTTTTCAGGTTCCTTACCAGTCAGAAAACACCACTGAACTCCACTGGAAATGCCAAGCTGCTGACTTTTGGTGCTCCTCAACACAACCTCACTGTTAGCCACTGCCTGGTGTGTCACTGGGTGGCTGTTCATAGATGCAAGCCATAAACAAACACCAAACTCCCCTTTGCCTCCAATCTTTGTAGGGTTGTGAGCTCCCTAGGGTTTGTGATCTGAAAGGTTTGGAAGCATCTCTGCCTCTTTTTGTTGCAGATGTGGTAAATGAGGGCCAGGATTTGTTGGTGGAAATGGAGCTGCAGAGCAAGGCAGGTAGTCAGATCTCATCAGCATCTCTGAGATGACCAAAAGGTGTGAAGGGGATCCAGACAGACACCCAGGGCAATGGTCTCCTTCTGTTGACCTCTCCAGCAACACTGTCCTTGAAACCCTGTCCTCTTTGCTCACTTACTTTGCCTCTGGGCATTGATCAGTGCCTCCTTAGGTCGGTGACCATCCCCATCTGCAGCCATTCACCCTGTGAACGTCTCCCTGTGAAGCACTTCGGGCTCCCTGGAGATCCTCCTGCCTTCCTTGTAGGGTTTCTCTTTCTCAGTAAGCCTCTCTACGTGACCTGTGCTGATGTACCAGACATAGGACCAAGTGGGGGTCCTGGTCCTACAACTTGTGCATGGGGTCAGGATGGTTGGGGTCAGGGTGGCTGGAGCCTGTCTGGAAGGAGATCTCACTCTTGTACCTTGCTCTGGAGGCACAAATTTTCTCAATTGTGGGGTTCATGTTCCTACAATTGTGCATGGGGTCAGGGTGGCTGGAGCCTGTCTGGATGCAGATTTCCCTCTTGTACCTTGCTCTGGAGACATAAATTATCCATGCAGTGTTTGAGGACTCAGTTGTGGGGTTCATGTTTCTGCACCTTGTGCACAGGGTCAGGGTGGTTGGAGCGTGTCTGGATGTAGATATCCCTCTTGTACTTTGCTCTGGAGACACAAATTCTCCATGCAAACTGTTTGAGCACTCAGTTATGGGGTTCATGTTCCTAAAATTGTGCACAGGGTCAGGGTGGCTGGAACCTGTATGGAAGGAGATCTCCCTCTTGTACCTTGCTCTGGAGACACAAATTCTCCATGCAAACTGTTGGAGCACTCAGTTATGGGGGTCATGTTCCTAAAATTGTGCACAGAGTCAGGGTGGTTGGACCTGTCTGGATGCAGATTTCCCTCTTGTACCTTGCTCTGGAGACACAAATTATCCAAGCAGTGTTTAAGGACTCAATTGTGGGGTTCATGTTCCTAAAATTGTGCACAGAGTCAGGGTGGTTGGACCTGTCTGGATGCAGATATTCCTCTTGTACCTTGTTCTGGAGGCACAAATTCTCCATGCAAAGTGTTTGAGGACTCAATTGTGGCTTCATGTTCCTGTAACTTGTGCACAGGGTCAGGGTGCCTGGAGCCTGCCTGGATGCAGATCTCCCTCTTGTACCTTGCTCTGGAGGCACGAATTCTCCATGCAAAGTGTTTAATCACCCAATTTGTGTTAAGGAGCATCCGATTTTGGTTTCCAGCCGTGCCAAGACAGAAGATGCTACCTTGTTAATGAATCCCAGGCTCGCAACATCTTCTATGCACGTAGGGGGAACATAAAAAGCTCAGGGAGGGGGGAGAAGACTTGAAGGCACCTCAGGAAATTGTGGGCGAGGGCAAAGACCCAACAAAGCGAGGAGACCACCCGCGGCTCCGGCCGCATTGTGCTCCAGCCGCTATCCAAATTCGAGTCTCTTTAAGAGGATTATCAGGTGTCTGTTTGAATTACTCTGACACCACAACAGTCAGTCAGAAAATGTACATTCACTGGAAAGGTCAAGTACATCTGATTCCTGCATTAGCTATGCAGGGGCTGATCCTTTCAACTTTCCTTTCCTTAATGAGATTCTTGTTTCAAAGTGTCGCGCCGGGCGCTCAGGTTTTGAGCAAGTCAAGTGCGCTGGGAATGGTTTCTCTCTTTTTTTTTTTTTTTGGGTGGTTTTTTTTTTTTTTTTTTTTTTTTTTTTTTTTTTTTGTCAACATGTTTACCCTTTCATCTGCCTGGCCTTTGAAAGCTCCATGCTAGACAACAAGGACGCAGTGGGACGGCCAGCCGGGGCGTGTTTGCCAGCAAAATGAGCTTTTTTTTTTGGGGGGAGGAGGAGGAGAGATGGAGATGTGCTAGCAGGGTTTTCTGCGTGGCCAGGAATGTTGATTCGGGCACGGCAAGGCATGCAAATGCAGCTCGAAGGGCTTGGAGAAAGAACCCCCCTCACCCCGGGTACCATAGGTGGCAGGGATGGGCAGCAGGGTGCTAGCAGCTCCTGCCTAAAGCAGGTCGGGGAGGAGGGGGGGGGAAAGGAAGCTGAGTTTGGTCTGGCGTTGGCAGAGTAGTGTTTCTTGATTAAATTAATGTCTATTGATATTTCTCCTGGTGTTTTGACTTCACAGGCTGTTTAAATCCAGGCTTGTCACAACAAAATACAAAGGAGGTTGCTCAGAGATTGATTTTTTTTTTCTCTTCTCTCCCTTAACTCCTGTCTCTGAAGGAAAGTATTTTAAATATTTTTTTTTTCCCCATTTATTTATTTATTTTCCTTCCAGGTTGACAGCCAGGGGAAGGCAAACAAACAAACATCCAAACAGCAAACAAACAAAACCCAAACAAAAAAAAAAAATCACAAAAAAACCCAACACCAGAAAAAAAAAAAACCAAGCAGCAACAACAACCAAAAAAAAAAATCCCCAAGCCAGTTGTGCAAATAATTCTGTTTAAAATCCTTCTGTAAAATCCATTCTGGAGGAAGGAGCTCCTTGATTGTTCAATTCTCTGTGTCAGGAAATTGCCAACATCAGAATTTGCTTTGCTGATTTCTTTCCTCCAGCCATGAGTTTATGACTGGCAACCTCTTTTCCCCTGGAGAGTGTGTTTGGGTTTTTTTTGTTGTTGTTTGCTTGTTTATTTGTTTGGGTTTTTGATGGGTGAAGCTTTTTGGTCTCCTCTTTTGTTGTCAGTGTTGTCTCCTCCCAGCACTCTCAACGATCCCCCTCCGAGTCTTAAAATAGAGCCTTTTATGCAAGCTGCATCCCAAAACGCTCCCCCAAGTTAAATAATGTAGTCACAAACCCAAATATTGAATCGTGGCTGAGGAAAGGATTAAGGGAGGCAGTCAAGGAACAAAAGAGAGATTCTCAAGTGTTTTGAACACAAAATTGAGAAGACAGAGATGCTCAGGAAGCTTTTTTTTATTTTTTTTACCTCTGGGCTAGCCGGAGAGGATGCAGATTAGAGGGGTCCTCCCCATCAGCCAGTGAAATATGTTTAAATCTGACCTTTTCAGCAAACCTGGCTGGGCTGAGATGTTGCTGTTGGAAAGAAAAATGTTGTAAAAGGCGATCTAGGGAAAAAAAAAAAAAAAATCTCTTGTTTTTTTTGGTGGAAGTTCCTGTGGAGGGAGGTGGTTGGAGCTACTGTCCATGGAGGTGTTCAAGAAACCAGTGCCATGGTCTAGTTATGTGGTGGTGTTAGGTCAGAGGAGCAGAGGATGTCAGGGGTTGGAAGGGATCTAAAGAGATCATTGAGTCCAACTCCCCTGCCAGAGCAGGACCAGACAATCCAGCTCAGGGCACACAGCAACACATCCAGACAGGACTGGAAAGGCTCCAGAGAAGGAGACTCCACNCAACTCTGTGCTGGTTTGAGGCTAATTGGAATATTTTAATGGAGAAAATTATATTATAGGCTGTGAAAAGCAAACACTGGTGGTGTCTGCTGCACTCATAGGCTTGCTGAGATGGCTAAGAACAAGAACACAAACATAGATAAGACACAGGCTTGCAGAGTCTCTGTCTCTCTGGCTTCTTGCCTTCTCTCTGCTGAATAACCTCACTAACCACTTTCCTTCTAACTCCCCTGGCCCATCCTCCAAACTCACCTTGCACATAAGCCAAACCTTGGAGTAAGGCAGAGGGGTGGGGAGAAGGAGGAAGGGTGGTTGGGAGCCCCTCCTGGGACTCTGATTTCTGGGAGGGGGATTGTGTTTCTGTATTACCTTTAACTTGTGTCTCTCTGTAACTATTCCTGTCTGTTGTGTCTATCTCTGCTTGTACATTGTGCTGAGCTGTAAATAGAACTTCAGTCCTTAACTTCCAGCTGGCTGAGGCTAGTCTGGGTGAGTTTACAAAGTGTAGGGGGGCAGGGAACTCCCAAACCATCACAAACTCAATTCTCTTGTTCCATGGAGTTGTTTTTTCTGTTGAGTCCTTGTGTTTTGGAGACAAAATGGTTTCATCTTGTTCCTTTGGAAGGATGTAGTCTAGACAGTGCCATCAGCCCCAAAGTGACTCTGGAGTAGGTTGCTCAGAGAGGTTGTGGCTGCTCCCTCCCTGGAGATGTTCAAGGCCAGGTTGGATGAGGCCCTGAGCAACTTAGGCTAGTGGGAGCTGTCCCTGTCTGTGGCAGAGAGGATGGAACTGGATGATCTTTAAGGTCCCTTCCAATCCAAAGCACTCTACAAATCTATAAAATCTTTACTTTGGTTTTGTGGGTAGATTGAAATACAAAATTCCAAGGGAGGGGAGAGCCCTAGGCATCTAAATTCTCATGGGATTTGTGGTTTTCCTAATGCACCTCCAAGCTGTTGGGATGCAGTGGCCATGGGGTGGGCAGTTGTGGATACTTAAATCATAGAATCAGTCAGGGTTCGAAGGGACCACAAGGATCAGCCAGTTCCAACCCCCCTGCCATGGGCAGGGACACCTCACACTAGATCAGGCTGGCCACAGCCTCATCCAGCCTGGCCTTAAACACCTCCAGGGATGAGGCTTCCATCACCTCCCTGGGCAACCCCTTCCAGGCTCTCACCATGCTGAAGCAATTCCTCCTCACATCCAGTCTGAATCTCCTCACCTTCAGCTTTGTTCCATTCCCCCCAGTCCTGTCACTCCCTGACAGCCTAAAAAGTCCCTCCCCAGCTTTTTTGTAGCCCACTTCAGATACTGAAAGTCCACAAGAAGGTCACCTGAGAGCCTCCTCCTCTTCTCCAGACTGCACAGCCCCAACTCTTTCAGTCTGTCCTCTGGTATAGCTTGAAGGAAATCTAAGACTCTTCTAAGAGTTAGAAATTCAGTGGGGAAGCCATGAAGCAGTGAATTCAGTAGATTTCTAGCAGTAAATTCAAAGCACTGGCCAGGGAAGAAGCACTGAAGAAGGATCTGTGTGCTTAAAGAAGTCATTGAAGCTTCTGCTGGCTTCTTTTTATTTTTTTTTGTTGTTGTTTCTGATCACTCAGAACACGTTGAAAGGTAGCTTAGGATAAATTGCTGGGTGATGATTTACATGGCAGGTGACACTGGGAAGCACATTATTCTAGGAGCAAGCATGAGGTGGGCTGTATTTACTGCCTGCCTGGGCAAATTATCCACTCATGGATGTCTGGCATGTGCTTGTCTAGGAAATGCATCTGTCCAAAATAGCTGATAAAGTGGATGCAGAGAGTAACACTTAATAAATGCAACACCCCCACTGCCACCCCCTCCATGGCTACTTCTGCATCCCTTGTGTGCAACTCTCTCTAACTGCCTCTCTCTACGTCAGGTGAGATTGATGCTGGAGGTGATGTAAAGTGGAGAAGGTGGTTTTGAGTGAGCAGGCACACAGATAGATTCCATTTCTGTGGTAGAGAAGAGATGAGCATGGCTGTTGCTGGGGAAGATCATAGAACCATAGAATGGGTTGAGTTGGAAGGGACCTTAAAGATCATCCAGTTCCAACTCCTCTGCCATGGGCAGGGACACCTCCCACCAGCACAGGTTGCTCAAAGCTCCAGCCAACCTGGCCTGGAACACTTCCAGGGAGGAGGCATTCCCAACTTCCCTGGGCAACCTGTGCCAGTCTCTCCCTACCCTCACTCTCAAGAATTTCTTCCTCATCTCCACTCTCACTCTCCCCTCTCCCAGCTCAAAGCCATTGTCCCTGGTTCCATCTCATTCCCAGCCCTTGTCAAAAGTCCCTCTCCAGCTCTCTTGCAGCCCCTTCAGGCACTGGAAGGTTGCTCTAAGGTCTTCCTGGAGACTTCCATTTTCCAGGTTGAGCAGCCCCAACTCTCCTGGCCTGTCCCTGTGCTCCACTCCTCCGATCATTTTCCTTGGCTCCTCTGGACTCGCTCCATCAGTGCTGTGTCCTTCAGCAGAAGGCTCAGTGCTCTTAGCCCCACACTTTGGAATGTTGGATCTGCAGAGGCTAACTCCTCATCTCACCTCACTTACTTAGCAGGGTTATAATGTCCCAGCCTGCTGGGAAACTTCTCATTTGAGATCAAGCAAATTATCCTCTGCTGGCTGCTGCCGTTTCTCAGTCTTGTCAGGCCAGCTGTGATTTACTCTTAATATTTATCCCTTTTCACCTTGTATTTCTTACTGATGAGGCAGAAAACTCATGCAACATAATGAAGTGGAGGTGGCAAACTCTTCAGTCGGTGCCATGCACGAGGGGACTGCAGCTCACAGGCTGCAGTGGTTTGGGAATTGAAATGTAGTTTTCAGGACTTGACCTCCACCACGTTCGGCGTTCATGACCCTTCACAGAGACATTGCTTGAGGCCATATCTATTATGGATGGAGTGTTTGTGTTTCTAGAAGGCTTTACTTATTTCTTTTTCTTTCTTTCTTTTTTTTTTTTTTGCTTCCCCCCAGGGCAGGTTGCAGGATGATTGCTTTTTATTTGTGTGCCTGTGCCCACGGAGAGCTCAGGATCTCATCTGGCTTTTAAGTATATACTTCTGTTATCTAGCAGGTATTGTAGGTGGATGTGTAAATTAGTGTGCTTCTGTTTACCCAGAAATGAATCTATAGTATAAAAACAATTTGCTTGCAAAAGACTCATCCTGCCTCCAGAATATGTTTGAATCTTAACACAAGACAAAGTAATTTAAACCTCCACAAACCATACGTTGTTTGCATCTCATTTCAGTTTGGTTGGGTTGTGGTTTGTGGTTTGTTGTTTGTTTTGGGTTGTTGGTATATTTCTTTTTTTTTTCTTTTCCCCCCAGCAAATTTTACCTTCATCAAAAGATAAATCAATTTGTAGCATCTATTGGCAGCTATTTAAGCTGGCAAACTGAACAGCTTAATTAGGGGAAATATATTAAGGGAGAGATGCTAAAGCGTTCAGTGCCTCCTCCTGGGTAAGTGCCTGCATGGTCCTCTGTGGTCTTTTTCAACTGAAACAATTCTATGATCCTATGAAATCCAGCAGTGTCTGGGGCTCCCCAAATCACCTCCAATTTGCTCATGTTTGCTGCTGCTTTTACAGAATCACAGAACCATTAAGGTTGGAAAAGGCCTCTTGGGATGATCAAGTCCAACCATCAACCAAACACCATCGTGCCCACTAAACCATGTCCCAAAGTGCCATGCACACATGTCTAGGATGGTGACTCCACCACCATCCTGATTGCATATTAGGAACAATTTCTTTGCTGCAAGGGTGGTAAGGCATTGGAACAGGCTGCCTAGAGAGGTGGTGGAGTCACCATCCCAAGAGTGCCATGCCTCCAAAGGGAGCCCTTAACACAAGCAGGACATGGAACT